>BSBK01002678.1:267500-462500 GCA_027943335.1 Chamaecyparis obtusa
CGTTTTGACAGAAAAATAAATGGTTTAACCATCATTACCTAGATAGAGGACACATCAAATGAAAAATGGCACCAATATTTCTCCATTTGGTTCAAGCCTTCAATCCTTGGACGTTTCCTACTTGTTCCATTGCAAAGCATTACCAATCAATAAATCTCATCATTTCAAATGGATTAGTACAAGCTTTCAACTTCACAAGAGTATAACCGTATGACTTGACATGCAGATGATGATTATTTGATGACCGTAAAACAAACAGAAAGTAAAATGAACATCAAAATCAAAATTTTGATGTATTCGAAGAACGAGACACACACGCGAGTCTCTGTAGATTGTATCCAAGGCTAGAGGGCACGCACATTTAAAGCCCCCTGCGTTGCCGTAATATCCCACCTTGATAGCGCGATTTTAATAAAACTCTTTTATATTTGGTGAACACCGACACTTAAAGCACGACCTTACTTGAACAGGATCTGTTCTGAAGGTTGTACAACTTGATCTGCGTATCAAACTCAGACAAGCACACAAATCTGGAAGATGAAGTAAGACTCTGAGGCCAGAGCGCGAATACTGAGGCTGCTGTTCGCAGCTCGCCTCCCGATGAACGTCCTGCTTGCTAATTCCTAGCGAGCAGTGAAGGCCTTAGAGTGTTCTGACAGATACCAACCCTTTTGATTGCCGATACACAGTTCTATTTATACCGAATATTTTAAACACTTCATTCTAGTTTACTTTATAATCCTTCCCATGCTATTTGGGGCGTGTACCTAGAATCCGCTCTAAAGAGCAGTACGTATTGTAACAATCTACAGGGGTGGTGGCGCAGTTGGCTAGCGCGTAGGTCTCATAGCTGAAATTTGAGTAATCCTGAGGTCGAGAGTTCGAGCCTCTCTCATCCCATTTTTCTCAGGCAGGACATTTCCATGTATGCACAATAAAAATATTATGTTTTTCCTCCTTCATTTTATGTTATTCCTTTCGTAGTAATTTATACTAGGAGAATATGGTATGCACAATAAAAATATTATGTTTTTCCTCCTTCATTTTATGTTATTCCTTTCGTAGTAATTTATACTATGAGAATATGGTATGCACAATAAAAATATTATGTCTTTCCTCCTCCATTTTATGTTATTCGTTTCATAGTAATTTATACTATGAGAATATGGTATGCACAATAAAAATATTATGTTTTCCTCAATTTTATGTTATTCGTTTCATAGTAATTTATACTATGACAATATGGTATGCACAATAAAAATATTATGTATCTAATAAATTATTTTTTCCCTTCATTATATGTTATTCATTTCATGGTAATGTATACTATGTGAATAGAGTGTATCTAACAAAAAGACATTTCTGTTTCTTTTTGTTCTATTTTGTTAGTTTACACGGATCACATGTTCTATATTGCACTGTAAAAACGTGACGTGATCAAAACTCAGACAATGTCAAACGATATCAATACTATAAGCTTATAAAATGAAAATTTGCCTTCACATGTTTTGTTGTAATTTTATAAAACGTGATAATAAAACTCGTTATGACTATTATTATTTGAAGAAGTTTGACATCATTGTCAAATGTGGATAAAACATGGACATCGTTTTGTTTTTTCATGTGTGCAGTTTCAATCCATATAAGTCCAATTCATTTGAATTTAAATTAATGCATAGGTCCTACATTTTATTTAAAATAGTTTACAAAGATTGGTAGTGAAATTTAAACTAGTTTACAAAGATTGTGTTAGCACCCCTTTTTCTTGCATCTCATCTTATCTATATTAGACTCTACATTTTCCCTTTGTTTTCCAAATGGGTTGGGTCATCTTGGTTGATTGTACCTTTGGATGTTGTATCTTTCACCCCTCTTGTGTAAGTTAAATACCGAAGCTAGAAAAACTAAATGTTATTAAATTAGAACTTACAAAAACCATATTCATCAAATTGGGACAATTTTTTTTTCTAACATGCCGACTCCAATTGATTTTTGAGCTATATTAATCATCAAACTATGAGAATATAGTGTATCTAACAAAAGACAGTTTTGTCTAATTTTGCTCTATTTTGTTGGTTTATACGGATCACATGTTCTATCTTGCTTGATTGTACCTTTGGATGTTGTATTTTTCACCCCTCTTGTGTAAGTTAAATACCCAAGCTAGAAAAACTAAATGTTATTAAATTAGAACTTACAAAAACCATATTCATCAAATTGGGACAATTTGTTTTCTCTAACATGCCGAGTCCAATTGATTTTTGAGCTATATTAATCATCAAACTAGGATGCAAATGAAATATTGTAACACCTTGAGTTTGTTTTTATGCTAAATTAATCATCAACCCATAGCATGCCCTTGGGTATATTTAGATAGATTAGTTTACACGGGTTAATCTTTACATGTCCAAGAAACAATTTACATGTACTATAAAAAAAATGTTGATAGAGTGTGCTTGATATTTGCAACTTGATAAAATAATTCTAGAGTTTCCTCTATTTTTTAAGCATTGATATTTTATTTATCCATATATTAATTTCAGCTAGCTTGTGTGGAGGAAAAGTTATAATTTCTATTAGATGATATAGTTTTTATACCAATGAATATTCTCTTTCAAATTACGTTCTATTTTGTTGGTCTACGTGAGATCACATGCCTTACATTGCATTGCAATAACATGGTGTGATCAAAACTCAAACATGGCAACTACCAAGGCTACATAAGATATTCAAAGTATACCATTTTCCATCACATGTATGTGGTGTCTTCAAATATGCAATGTTTAGCTCAAGGCATTCTTTTGTACATTTATATAATGCATGATTTGTAAAACTCACTCTAATTATAATTGAAACAAGTCTAATGTTTTATTAGATCTTGCAAGCATTGACTTTGTCGCATAAGTGCATTTTTATCCTTAGGTTCAAAACTATAATCGATATGATATGAACTTAAATTTAAGAATTTCAAATTTGAAGTAACACTTCTTACATCTTTATTTAATTTTTGAATAGCGCGTTCATGGAGTAACATCTTATGCCATATTTTTTAAATAATGTGTATGCATATTTATAGTCATATTGGTAGAAAACTTAAACCAGTTTACAAAGATTGTTTTGGCACCCCTTTTTTTCGTGTCTAATTTTATCCATGTTATGGTTGAATGCTCTACATTTTATCTTTGAAGGTTGTATCTTCCCCCCTCTCATGCTATTCTAATACCCAAGTTGAGATATCCAAAATTGGTTAGGTGTTAATGTTGTCAGAGTTTTGAAGGTATCTATGCCACTGTTATTTTCCTATCATCTATGACTCCTGACCCTATTTCCTTTGTAATCATCTAATTTGTGTTTTTTTAAAATCTTTGTCAAGGTTTCCATAGTTTACATCCGTGCATGTATTCCCTATTGATCTTGATAAATTTCCCTAGATCTTTCCCATATCTTCATAAGGTACTGATGTTTCCCATATCTCGGTATCATTCCTTGACATGTAGTATTCAAAGTTCTTATTGATCTCCTACGCTTGAAACTATTTTAAGCATAAATCCTTTATTTATTGAAACTTTTGTTGGTTCTAGGAATTAGAGGAACCTCTAGATGGTTCTTGGTTCTAGACGAACCCCTAACTCTCAACAATGGACAAGGTGTTGGAATTTTTGTTGTTCGAGGTGTTAACATTCATGTTTTGTCATTGATGTCAACATATGTTTATGTTGGTTTCATCAGGAGTCTTAGACAAATTGGATATGGCCAAAATAGGCAGGTTTGACAAGGTGATACAGGCAACGTACTACATTCCAGGGTACGCAAGATTAGATTTGTGAAGCAGGAGGTGTGTAGATCTTATGTCTAAGGTTGAAGATCATTATCTAGTTATTTTCATGAGTAAGGGCTGATTTGGTGGAGACTAGTTACAATGTTATAACAAAGGATTATGAAAGAGATGGTCTCTAAGTTTTCATGATACCTTGGATGTGAGCATGGATTGTGGTATACGAGTTTGAGGCTTGAGATAAGACACATGGGAGAACATTTTGTGGGATTCTTGGGTCACTGGGATCGTGGTGACATTAGATGTAGCTTATGATATTACAAATACCTATTTGGGGCCGACCATATGAGATAACATGTTCAGAGAGTTTCTACCATGGATTATAGATCTTGGTGTGCATTTGATGATTTTTATTTGTTGTATACTTGTTTAAGATACTGCGTGTATCTTAGCAAGGGTCTATGTATTCATTTGTGCATTGGGGAAGTCCTAACAGGCTGATCTAATTGATTGTTGTAACTTGTATAAAGGAAAGTCATTCCTTGGAGCGTTGGAGGTATGGTTTTTTTTAAAAAGGGTTGCGAGCTTGTTGTTGTGAGGTCGGTTGGATGTAGAGAAGAGATCATTCATTGAGAACTTCATTGGAACTATATAGGCAATTATAGTTGTTGTAAGTCAGTTCATTACTATTACTGTATACTCTTATACATTTATTTGGATAGTGGATCCAGAAGGTGGGTATAAGCTTCAGAAGGTAGATTTAACCTTCACTTTGGGAAGTGTGCTCGATCAGTGAGCCTACCTTTGCACTCAACTCCTAACAAGGTTGGAAATACTCCTAACATAGACATAATATTTCTAGTGTATTATTTATGGGCTCCATCCCCACTGAGATTTTTCCCTTTATAGGGTTTACCTCGACAACAAATCCCTTTGTTACAGTGTTCTGATTTTGTGGTGTTCTTTTGGTTATAATATTGTTTCTGTTTGTTTAAAGTAATAAGATTAAAATGATTTAAGTTTTAGATTTGGCACACAATTGATTCACCCCCCCCCCCCCCCCCTCTTAGTTGTATTTTTGTATTTTTATTTCTAACAATTAGTATCTGAGCTTCTGGTCCTTAGATAGAAAGATTAACCACTTGAGGAGATCCTAAGATGGCTTACTATAGGAAGGAGAGCCCTAAGTTTGATGCTAAAAATTTTGGCAGCTGGAAAAACAAGATGAGGACTCATCTGATCTACATGAGAATTGATTACTGAATGATTATCAAGGAGGAAGAGATCAAGACACAATCTGAGATAGCTAATGCTACTAAAGATGAGAAGAAATCATTTCATTGCAACATAGTTTCAAGGGAAGCATTGATTAGTGCACTTTCAGAAGCAAAATTCATAGAGGTTAAGGAACTTGATTCGACACACAACATCTAGACAAGGTTAGAAGCTTTGTATGAAGGAGAAAAGTACACTAAGAGGTCAAAGCTATAGAATTGGAAAGCGAAGATGGAGAACCCGAGAAGCTTTGTTGGTTTGTAACACGGGTCACATGTTCTATATTGCATTGTAAAAATGTGACATAATCAAAACTCAAACAATATAAAATGATATAAATACTATAAGCTTATAAAATGGAAATTTGGCTTCACATGTTTTGTTGTAATTTTATAAAATGTGACAATAAAACTCATCATGACTATCATCATTTGAAGAAGTTTGACGTCATTGTCAGATGTGGATAAAACATGGACTTGATTTATTTTTTTCAGTGTGTGCAATTCCAATCTGTGTAAGTCCAATTCGTTTGACTTTAAATTAATGCATAGGTCCTACATTTTATTTAAAATAGTTAGCAGAGATTGGTAGTGAAATTTAAACTAGTTTACAAAGATCTTGTGTTGGCACCCCTTTTTCTTGTGTCTCATTTTATCCATATTCTCATCTAATGCTCTACATTTTCCCTTTGTTTTCCAAATGGCTTGGGTCATCCTGCTTGATTGTACCTTTGGATGTTGTATCCTTCACCCCTCTTGTGTAAGTTAAATACCCAAGTTGAAAAAGCTAAATGTTATTAAATTAGAACTTACAAAAACCATATTCATCAAATTGGGATAGTTTTTATTTCTAACATGCCGAGGTCAATTATTTTTACACTATATTAATCATCAAACTAGGATGCAAATGAAATATTGTAACACCTTGAGTTTGTTTTATGCTAAACTAATCATCAACCATAGCATGCCCTTGGGTATATTCAAATAGATTAGTTTACATGGGTTAATCTTTACATGTCCAAGAAATAATTTAGATCTACTTTTAAAAATGTCGATAGAGTGAGCTTAACTGCTTGAGGAGATCCTAAGATGACTTACTATAGGAAGGAGAGCCCTAAGTTTGATGCTAAAATTTTTGGCAGCTAGAAAAACAAGATGAGGACTCATCTGATCTACATGAGAATTGGTTATTGGATTATTATTAAGGAGGAAGAGATCAAGACACAATCTGAGATAGATAATGCTACTAAAGATGAGAAGAAATCATTTCATTGCAACATGGTTGTAAGGGAAGCATTGATTAGTGCACTTTCATAAGTAGATTGATCAAAGTTCTTATTGATCAAAATTTTGATGTATTCAAAGAACGAGACACACATGAGTCTCTATAGATTGTATCCAAGGCTACAAGGCATGCACATTTAAAGCCCCGTGTGTGTAATATCCCACCTTGATAGAGCGATTTTAATAAAACTCTTTTATATTTGGTGAACACCGACACTTAAAGCACGACCTTACTTGAACAGGATATGTTCTGAATCCGCTCTAAAGAGGAGCATATATTTTAGCATACAGGGGTGGTGGCGCAGTTGGCTAGCGTGTAGGTCTCATAGCTGAAAGTTGAGTAATCCTGAGGTCGAGAGTTCGAGCCTCTCTCACCCCATTTTATCTTCACGCAGGACATTTCCATGTGTGCTCAAGACAAATATTTTGCTTTTCCTCCTCCATTTTTCTCAGGCAGGACACTTCCATGTATGCACAATAAAAATGTTTTGCTTTTCCCTCCTCCATTTCCATTTTTCTCAGGCAGGACACTTCCATGTATGCACAAAAAAATATTTTGTTTTGCCTCCTTCATTTTATGTTATTCCTTTCATAGTAATTTATATTATGAGAATATGGTATGCACAATAAAAAAAATATTATGTATCTAATAATTTAATTTTCCCCCTTCATTGTGTGTTGTTTGGGTTATTATTCCTAACAATTTTATGTGTCTGTCAACTTTTCCTACATTTTATTTAAAATAGTTTTATCCATGTTCTGGTTGAATGCTGTACATTTTTCCTTTGTTTCCAAAATGGGCCGGGTCGCCTTGCTGGACTATATCTTTGAAGGTTGTATCTTCCCCCCTCTCGTGCTATTCGAATACCCAAGTTGAAATATCCAAAATTGGCTAGGTGTTAATGTTGTTCAAGTTTTGAGGGTATGTATGCCACTACATTCTTTTCCTATCAGCTGTGTCTCGTCACCTTATTTCCTTTGTAATCATTTAATTTGTGTTTTATTTTTATCTTTGTCAAGGTTTCGATAGTTTCCATCTGTGCATGTATTCCCTATGATAGTTTCCATCTGTGCATGTATTCCCTATTGATTTTGATAACTTTCTCTAGATCTTTCCCATATCTTCATAAGGTATTGATGTTTCCCATATCTTCATAAGGTACTGATGTTTCCCATATCTTTGTATCGTTCCTTGAAATGTAGTATTCAAAGTTCTTCTTGATCTCTTACGCTTGAAATTATTTTAAGCATAAATCCTTTATTTATTGAAACTTTCATTGGTTCTATGAATTGCGGGAACCTCTAGATGGTTCTTGGTTCCAGATGAACCACTAACTCTCAACAATGGACAAGGATCCAAATGTGAAAAGAGATAAAGCTAGCAAAGTGAATTGAAAATAAAAAGGAAAAAAAAATTGAAAGCTCATATAAGTAAATAAGGGTACCAATAACCCTTAATGTGCTCAAAGAGAGTTTCTAAAATATGGGACAAGGAGATTGCGTTGAGGAGGGAAAATTTTGGCATCCTTTTAGAATATTTTTCAAAAAAAATGATTGCAAAACGTGATGGTGTTGAGGTCATTAATTTTCCTAGCCACCCATGACTAGCATGAAGAGATTCTTACAACCCATCATTTAGATCAAAGCAACTTTTTTCTAGATTTGATTGTGTGTAGCATTTTTGCATCAACATTTTGAATCACACTCTGTGATCCATCATCATATTTTTATTTCCTCTAGCTCTTCTCAAAGATCCTATAAGTAAATAAGGGTCCCAATAACCCTTAATGTGCTCAAAGAGAGTTTCTAAAATGTGGGAGAAGGAGATTACATTAAGGAGGGAACATTTTACCATCATTTTAGAAAAAAAAATTAAAAAAATAATTTCCAAATGTGATGGTGTTGAGGTCATTAATTTTCCTAGCCATTCATGACTACCATGAAGAGATTCTCACAATCCATCATTTAGATCAAAGCAATCTTTTTCTGGATTTGATTGTGTGTAGTGTTTTGGCATCAAAATTTTCAATCACACTCTGTGATCCATCTATTGGGACTAGCCCAAATCTTCAACTTCATCCACCAAATACTAACAAAGTTAGGGCTGCTACTCATTCTTCATGTGTTGGCTAGGGTAGCATCTAGCTGTGATTGACATATATCAGCTTGTAAATAAGTGAATTTGGTGTAAGGTCATTGATTAGAATGCAAGATTATCCTTGATATAATTTGAAGAGTTAGATAGATATTGTCAATTTCATAGTGAGGAATATGTTAGGATTCTTAAGCATTGAGAGGGGGGGGTGAATCAATGCAAGAAGAGTATGAACAAATTCAACCACCGATCTGAATAACTTGAATATTAACTTTCAAATCACAAAGCATATAATTGTTGTAAGAAAATAAAAGAAAGCAATATCAAGCATCCACAAACTCATCAAACATGACACATATTTTTCTCATGGAAACCTAAATAGGAAAAACCATGTGTGGGAATTGGTACCCACTAAATCTATACTCTTCTGGAATACGCCATGTGAGGAGCTTACTCTGTTAAAGGTTTACAAAAGAACTGTTAGGTGCTACTCGGTTAAGGGATTTCCCTATAGACCTGTTAGGATATTTTCCTTGTTAGGAGTTTCTGTATTAGAGGACTTTAAACATTCAAAATGAATGCCACCTTATTAGAGGATGTATAACTAAGATCTGTTAGGATCTACCCAGCTAAGGGATTTCACCATTATAACGATTAGAAAGAAACATATAATATGATCTATGAAATTGCACTACCTCTCCATGATCAGATCCTATTAAGCTCTAAAACTCTTCTCCACACACTATACTCTTTCTTGGATTGATCACACTTGATTCCTTTACTTGCTTTGTCACCACACCCTTCTGCAATTCGCAATCAATAACTAACTCCTTTCTCAACTTTCCAATATATATTGTTTCTTCCACCAACTTAAAATGAACCCTAGATTTGAGATACGAATGATCCATATCATGTTAGGTAAGGGTATGTGCACAAAGATGGGGTACCAAAAAGATGCCAAACTTTTTTTTGGCCCCATTGCGCGCAGAGGGCGCACGCCAAAAAGGGCACGCGCCCTATGGTTTGGATTGCCCAAGCCTTGGCCAATCCAAGCCATAGGGTGTGCGCCCTTTTTGGCGCACGCCCTTTGTGCTTTTATTATAAAACCACTCACTACTCATTTGAAGCTCACAATTTCGAGCTTCAAAACGCCATTAGCAATAGCAAGGTCGCCCTTTAGCGCGCGCGGTCTAGAAGAGGCATTTTTTTGCCCACGAATTTGTATGCAATGCCTCCTCGTCAGCATAGATCAAGAAGAAGCAGAAGAGGTAGGTTTTTTTTAATGATTCTTGAGTTGTTTATGTGTAAATGTTCATTTTTTATTTGTTTTTCAATTTACATTTTGTTTTATTGTTATTTGTAATTTTATTTGCAAATAGAATTTAAAAAAAACAATTTTGTTTAAACTACAGGCAATAATGATTCACCCAAAGAAAACCCTCATTCAAACCCTCCAATTAACGAAGAAAACCAACCGCCTCCTCATGTAGAATAAGAAAATATTGAAAACCCACTACCATGACCTCCACCAATCGAAAAACCTCTTCTTGGAGCATCACAAACTTTGTTTGAAAAAATAGAAAATGGGAAAAGGGAATTAGAAAATTTAATCAATAGATTAAAAGTATCTATAAATAGAAATCTTGGAAGAGCAACACTTGCTTCCTCCTTAGAATCGATTCTTACCCACGTAGGATCAGTTAGTGGGCAATTGAATATCTGGCATAATAAAAGAGAAGAACATAAACAATATTATGCTGATAAGTTATCATATCAGGACATTAAAAAGAAAAAAATCACAAAAGATGACATTTGTAAACTCTTCAAAAAGCCTGGGCAAAATGAAACTGTCAGAACTACATTGAGGAGGTTCCCAATTCACTGGTGCATTAATGAAGATATTAAAAATAACTTTTGGGATAGATGGTGGATGGTCTTTGATAACCCTCCTTGCAACAATCACGAGGTTCCCATATATTTTTTTGAGGAAACTCTATTGCGAGTTCATCCTTGGTGAGGTGCCCAATTATTTTGACTTTTTAGATTCTCAAGGTAGAGGTGGGGGATTGTCATTTAATAGACCGGGGGCACATGTTGACCCCAATGCACCCAGGGCACCCCTTGGCAAGCCCCATATTGAGCATGTTAGTGTTCCTTCTGTAGTGAAGGAACATGTGGAGGTGGACACACTAGGCACCATTAATGCCCTCACCCAAACTCTCATTGATGTTGTTAGCCCATTAGTCCAGAGGGAGGATGAGCAATCTTCGAGGGGCCACTTATGCCAGTCATGTGGGTCCTTATGCACATATGGTACTCCTCATGGTAGGGCTAGTGATGATGATGGTATGATGACTAGTGACTTCCTGAACACAACATTTGGCATCGACACATAGGTAAATATTTCAATTCCAGTTATATTTATTTTGGTCATATATTCCATTTATAACCAAATGAATAACTAAACTAGTATATGATGTATATGTAGGGTCAAAGTGTTAGTGGAACCGAGCATGTCCCCCCTGCCACTTTCTACACTAATAAATCTCCATAGGTATTTATCAAAAAAAAAAATTGAATTAATACATTAAGTTATTATACATGATTTTATCTAATAATTTATTGTACTATGTATTAGTTCACTGCTGGACCTTCTACATTCATAGTAGATAGTGAGGGGTGACACTATGCATTTGGAGGGGTATCTATATTTATTGTTAATTACATTTACTTTGATCAAATTATATTAAAAAAATGAATGAGCAAATAATTTATGAAAAAAACTATTATCAAAATCCAGACTCAAAGCACTATTGGAAGTGAGCACATTCCTTCTCCCGGCTTTCATACGACATCGTGGAGTCCACAGGTATATATGTAATAAAATACTATAACCAACACATTACCAGTATATTCTTATATGAATAATTGTCTTCTAAATTATCTTGCATGTTCTCTAGGCCACTGTTGCGACAACTTCCACATCTACACTGTATCTAGTTGCACGTAGTGGCACTTTCACGGAGGTACCATTAATGCATGTCATTTTGCAAATAATTATAAATATTCTTAATAGATGCATAATAATCTTCTTGATTCATTTTGAGATGATGACATCGAAAACTCCTCCTGGTGTTCGAGAGTCTTTGGATCATGGAGTTGCTGCTGCTGTTGCTAGTTCCGAGGCACTTACTGCAGTATGAAACTAAATTTAATTATCATTGTCATCTTAATAGTTTGAATTGAATTTATAACAATGTTCACAAATGGAAATTGAATTACTATTTTGATTGTATATCCAGGGACTTTTCACTCCTAATCGCCAGCCTAGCTCTGCAGTGGATGAACATAGTGACTACATATTTGTGGTAAGAGAAAATTCTAGCATATGTCATTATACATTTTAATTTTGATTTACATATTACTCATTGATGCTTATACTTTTTATTTTTTCAGCTCTCTTTACAGAAGAGTCTAGATAGGAGGACAAGTGAACGTGTTCGAAAGACTCCAGCATCCACTGCATCCCCATCCACTCAAAAATCAAAAACAGCTCGAGACTTATTTTCTTCCCCTAGCGGGAAATGAGTAGAATAGGGATACTTTTATTGTACGCCTACTTGGCATTATTGGACACACATTTTGTACACCTATATGGCATTGCTGGACATATATTTTGTACACCTATATGATATTATCAGACATATCTTTTGTACACTTATATTGCATTATTCGACCAAACTTTTATTGGCCTATATGATATCATCAGGCATGTTGTTATTACATACGCATGTACATTGTATTCTTGATTGGAAATGTCTTATGTGTTTACATTGTTGTCCATGCTTTCATAGTAAATTGGTTATTCATTTCAAATTTCAAAATTGACTACAAAATGTTTATGTTTTCATATGCACGTGATTGTATCTCTGCTTTAGGAGTTTCTGTATTAGAGGACTTTAAACATTCAAAATGAATGCCACCTTGTTAGAGGATTTATAACTAAGATCTGTTAGGATCTACCCAGCTAAGGGATTTCACCATTATAATGATTAGAAATTAACATATAATATGATCTACGAAATTGCACTACCTCTCCATGATCAGATCCTATTAAGCTCTGAAACTCTTCTCCACACACTATACTCTTTCTTGGATTGATCACACTTGATTCCTTTACTTGCTTTGTCACCACACCCTTCTGCAATTCGCAATCAATAACTAACTCCTTTCTCAACTTTCCAATATATATTGTTTCTTCCACCAACTTAAAATGAACCCTAGATTTGAGATACGAATGATCCATATCAAGTTAGGTAAGATATTCATTTCATGGTAATGTCTAATTTTGTATGCACAATAAAAATATTTTGTATCTAATAATTTAATTTTTGGTCCTCCATTTTATGTTATACATTTCATGGTAATGTCTAATTATATAGTGTATCTAACAAAAGATAGGTTGTCTAATTTTGTTCTATTTTGTTGGTTTATACAAATCACATGCTCTATATTGCATTGCAAAAACATGACATGATCAAGACTCCGACATATCATCATTTGAAGAAGTTTGACGTCATTGTCAAATGTGGATAAAATTTGGACTTCTTTTTGTTTTTTCCTGTGTGCAATTCCAATCCATATAAGTCCAATTCATTTGAATTTAAATTAATGCATAGGTCCTACATTTTATTTAAAATAGTTTACAATTATTGGTACCGAAATTTAAACTAGTTTACAAAGATTGTGTTGGCACCCCTTTTTCTTGCATCTCATCTTATATATATTAGACTCTACATTTTCCCTTTGTTTTCCAAATGGGTTGGGTCATCTTGCTTGATTGTACCTTTGGATGTTGTATCTTTCACCCCTCTTGTGTAAGTTAAATACCCAAGCTAGAAAAACTAAATTAGAACTTACAAAAACCATATTCATCAAATTGGGACAATTCTTTTTCTAACATGTTGAGTTCAATTGATTTTTGAGCTATATTAATCATCAAACTAGGATGCAAATGAAATATTGTAACACCTTGAGTTTGTTTTTATGCTAAATTAATCATCAACCCATAGCATGCCCTTGGATATATATTCAAATAGATTAGTTTACATGGGTTAATCTTTACATTTGTCCAAGAAACAGTTTACATCTACTTTAAAAAAATGATGATAGAGTGAGCTTGATCATTGCAACTTGATAAAATAATTCTAGAGTTTCCTCTATTTTTTAAGCACTGATAATTTATTTATCCATATATTAATTTTAGTTGGCATGTGTGGAGGAAAAGTTATAATTGCTATTAGATGATATAGTTTTTATACCAATGCATATTGTCTTTCAAATTACATTCTATTTTGTTGGTCTACATGAGATCACATGCCTTACATTGCATTGCAATAACATGACATGATCAAAACTCAAACATGGCAACTACCAAGGCTACTTAAGATATTCAAAGTATACCATTTTCCATCACATGTATGTGGTGTCTTCAAATATGCAATGTTTAGCTTGGCATTTTTTTGTACATTTATATAACGCATGATGTGTAAAACTCACTCTAATTATCATTGAAACAAGTATAATGTTTTATTAGATTTTGCAAGCATTGACTTTGTCATATAAGTGCATTTTTTATCCTTAGGTTCAAAATTATAATCGATATAATATGAACTTAAATTTAAGGATTTCAAATTTGAAGTAACACTTTTAACATCTTTATTTAATTTTTGAATAGCGTGTGCATGCACTAACATCTTATGTCATATTTTTAAAATAATGTGTATGCATATTTATAGTTATATTGGTAGCAAAATTCAAACCAATTTACAAAGATTGTTTTGGAACCTCTTTTTTTTGTGTCTAATTTTATCCATGTTTTGGTTGAATGCTCTACATTTTTCCTTTGTTTCCAAAATGGGTTGGGCTGCCTTTCTTGATCGTATCTTCCCCCCTATCGTGATATTCGAATACCCAAGTTGAAATATCCAAACTTGGTTAGGTATTAATGTTGTTAGAGTTTCGAGGGTATTTGTGCCACTTTTCTTTTCCTATCATCTGTGACTCCTCACCCTATTTCCTTTGTAATCATCTAATTTGTTTTGTTTTCATCTTTGTCAAGGTTTCGATAGTTTCCATCCGTGCATGTATTCCCTATTGATCTTGATAACTTTCCCATATCTTCATAAGGTATTGATGTTTCCCATATCTCTATATCGTTCCTTGACATGGAATATTCAGAGTTCTTCTTGATCTCCTAAGCTTGAAATTATTTTAAGCATAAATCATTTACATGGGTTAATCTTTACATGTCCAAGAAACAATTTACATCTACTTTAAAAAAATGTTGATGGAGTGAGCTTGATCTTTGCAACTTGATAAAATAATTCTAGAGTTTCATCTATTTTTTAAGCATTGATATTTTATTTATCCATATAAAATTTCAGTTGGCTTGTGTGGAGGAAAAGTTATAATTGCTATTAGATGATATAGTTTTTATACCAATGAATATTTTCTTTCAAATTACATTCTATTTTGTTGGTCTACATGAGATCACATGCCTTCATTGCATTGCAATAACATGACATGATCAAAACTCAAACATGGCAACTACCAAGGCTACTTAAGATATTCAAAGTATACCATTTTCCATCACGTGTATGTGGCATCTTCAAATATGAAATGTTTAGCTTGGCATTCTTTTGTTCATTTATATAACGCACGATGTGTAAAACTCACTTTGATTATCATTGAAACAATTCTAATGTTTTATTAGATTTTGCAAGCATTGTCTTTGTCACATAAGCACATTTTTATCCTTAGATTGAAAACTATAATTGATATAATATGAACTTAAATTTAAGGATTTCAAATTTGAAGTAACATTTCTTACATCTTTATTTAATTTTTGAATAGTGTGTGCATGCACTCATCTTATGCCATATTTTTAAATAATGTGTATGCATATTTATAGTTATATTGGTAGCAAAATTCAAACCAGTTTACAAAGATTATTTTGGAACCCCTTTTTTTCGTGTCTAATTTTATCCATGTTCTAGTTGAATGCTCTAAATTTTTCCTTTGTTTCAAAAATGGTTTGGGTCGCCTCGCTTGATTGTATCTCCCCCCCTCTCATGCTATTCAAATACCCAAGTTGAAATAGCCAAAATTGGTTAGGTGTTAATGTTGTTAGAGTTTCGAGGGTATCTATACCACTGTTCTTTTCCTATCATCTGTGAATCCTCACCCTATTTCATTTGTAATCATCTAATTTGTGTTTTTTTTTAATCCTTGTCAAGGTTTAAATAGTTTCTATCTGTGCATGTATTCCCTAATGATCTTGATAACTTTCCCTAGATCTTTCCCATATCTTCATAAGGTACTGATGTTTTCCATATCTTTGTATCATTCAAAGCTCATATAAGCAAATAAGGGTCCCAATAACCCTTAATGTGCTCAAAGGTAGTTTCTAAAATATGAGAGAAGAAGATTGCATTGAGGAGAAAATTTTTTGGCATGATTTTAGAATTTTTTTTCGAAAAAATTGATTTCCAAATGTGATGGTGTTGAGGTCATTAATTTTCCTAGCCACCCATGACTAGCATGAAGAGATTCCCACAATCCATCATTTAGATCAAAGCAACTTGTTTTTGGATTTGATTGTGTGCAATGTCTTGAATCACACTCTATGATCCATCATCATCTTTTTGTTTCCCTTAACTCTTCTCAAAGCTCCTATAAGTAAATAAGGGTCCCAATAACCCTTAATGTGCTAAAAGGGAGTTTCTAAAATATGGGAGAAGGAGATTGCATCAAGGGGGGAAAAATTGGCACCATTTTAGAATATGTTTCAAAAAAAAAATTGCAAAATGTGATGGTTTTGAGATCATTAATTTTCCTATCTACACATGACTAGCACTAAAAGAATTCTACAATCCATCATTTAGATCAAAATAACTTTTTTGTAGATTTGATTCTGTGTAGTGTTTTTATTTCAACATTTTGAATCACACTTTTTGATCCATCATCAGGATGAGAAGAGCTAGAGGAAACAAAAAGATGATGATGGATCACAGAGTGTGATTCAAAACGTTGATACAAAAACATCTCATACAATCAAATCCACAAAAAATTTCATTGATCTATACCCATGACTATTCATCCACCAACTTGCCTTCCTTTTCTAAGCATCATTAATAGAAGAATAAAAATATACAACTAGATATGTGATGCAAGGCGGGGCAAGAAAAAGGCCAAAGGCACACTTTAATCACAACTCCCTTGCAAAGATCACACACATGAAAGAAAATACATAATAGAGAGAGAGAGAGAGAGAGAGAGAGAGAGAGAGAGAGAGAGAGTAGAATGGATCATCTATTGTTCATCAAATAACCTCATACATGTCGAGATGTAAGGCTTATTGGAGTTGATGAGAAAACTACCCATAGATCCCAAGACCACCTTCATGCAAACACCTGTCACAGAAAGAGAGAGGAGCAAGAAGCTATGGAGGCTTGAATGCATTGATCCACAAGAGAGGAGAAATCATTCTTGATGTGTAAAAACAAAAGTTGCAATTCAATAATGAATGTCTATTACTATCTGTTATGAAAATAAGAGAGATCAATCCTTATAAAAGGAGATAAAAAACCCTAAAAGGGTAAAACCTAGGTTGCACAAAAATAATTAATAAAGTAATTAATTATTATATGCATAAAGTTTATCTTAAGTAGAAAGAGATAATAAGTGACTCAATAATTAAATCAATATGATTCAATTAATAAGAAAATAACTTATTACTCTAACAAGGCCTTCTGATTATGGCCAAATACATTCAATTTGATTACAACAGTCCAACATGCGAGGATTCAGTCTTAAAAAAAATCTATCTTCTATCTCCTAAAACTGATCCTCTAAAACTACAACCAACTACTCTATTTATACAATAGGCTACCGAAAAAAGTTAGCCTAAAGATCCATCATTGGAGAAAGGAACGACCAGATCAAGGTCCACACACTTCCCAATGATCGATACCAACATTAACTCTGTGACCAAAATTAAATGCATAAGTTAGCCTCAATAAGAAATCAAAATAAACCACTTGGTAAGCAAGATTGTCGAGTGCCAGGAAATAACTCAACAAACCATCTGAAGAACTCGGTCAAAGAAGGAACTGAGCAAACTGAACAACTTGAACTTGTTTTAGGTGACATGGGATTGCCAAGGACCCGAGATGCTCCTGCATCAGACACTTGAGGTTGTTTGAAATTATTCTCTAAATAATGTAGCAGGTACAACCCGAGCTGAATCCAACTTAGATTGTGAAATCCATGAGCTATCTTCAATCGGTCTATTCTTCCATTTTACTAGATACTCCATGTAATATTTTCCTCTTGTGCTTCTGCCAACTCTTTGCTCCAAAATCTACTCAACTTCTTCTATCTATCTCTTAGGATAATCAATCGGTACTGTCATGTCTTCATCAGGTTCATTATACTCATACAAATCTGCAATGTTGAATACAGGTGATATATCCATGTCATTAGGTAACTCAATCTCATAAGAATTTCCACTGTCAAATCTCCTAAATATCTCGCAAGGACCAAATTTATTCATTTTAAACTTCCCATATGTTCCAACAGGAAATCTACCTTTTTTTCAAATGAACCATCACTTCATCCCCAACTGTAAAAGTTTTATGTCTTCTTGATCTATCTTCTTTGTCTTTGTATTTTTTATTACTATTCTCCATCTTATGTTTCACTTCCTCATGCAATGTCTTCATGAACTCACCAAACTTTTCTCCTTTAGCACTTCTCTTTTCTTCACTAGCAATATCCTTCAAATCTGATATACCTCTTGGTTGTATGCCATTAACAATATCAAAAGGTGTTTTTCCAGTACTCCTATTCACTGAATTATTATATGCAAACTCTACTTGTGCTAACATAGAATCCCAATTACTCGGTTTATCTCCAACTAAACATCTCAAAAGATTACCCAAAATTCTATTCACAACCTATGTTTTTCCATCAGTCTATGGGTGAAATGTCGAACTATACCTCAACTCAGTGCCCAAGTTTTTCCAAAGAGTCTTCCAAAAGTATCCAACAAACTTACTATCTCGATTAGAGATGATACTCCTCGGTAATCCATGTAATCTAACACAGGCAATTCAACAACCTTCTTCTTCAAAGTCTCAAAACTTTTATCAACTCCATGTGTCCACTTGAATTCTCTTTTATCTCCTCTCATAGTCTCAGTCATAGCATTACAAATTGAACTGAAATTTCTAATGAACTTTTAGGGTATGTGCAGGATCATGGTATGCCAAAAAGTGGCGATGTGAAAAAAACTTAATTTCACTTGTCCAAAAGCACACAAATGCATATGTTGACTTTTTAGTAGGCCTGGGTGTCAATACACCTAGCCAAGCCAAAAGAAAAAGCAAAAGGCTTAATCGGATATCCGATATTATCGAATATTCATTATTTTATTATAAAAATTATCAGCTTGTCCAAAATGAAATGCAATATATATTAAAATATAAACTTGCCTACTCTAAATAAAAACAAAAATGATATAATAATAATAATATTATATATCCTCATCTTTTTATTGCAACCCCCAAAAAAAAAAGTGGCGCACTGCATGAAGACCAGGCTTGCATTTAATAAAACAACCTTTCATTGGTCTATGCCCTTGTACTAGTGCAGGCTTATAACATTAATCATTGGTGGTGGTTCTTCCAACACACCTCCTAACCTGCGCATGTCCTTGCTTAGAAACTTTTCAAACACCTTTCTAACCAACGTGAGGGCTCTGTTTTGGCTTGTGGCTAAGGTGGGACCCAACACCCACTTACCTTCTCATCCATTACTCCAACTATGCGCTGGTTTTGGTACTGTGTTTCCTTGTTTGAAATTTCCATAGGAGATCTCGTGGGTCCCCTCTAGCACTAGTTCTCCTCTACCTTTATTGGCGCGCCCAAAGCTTGCATGTTTGTGTTGGACTTCCCTCCCTAGGTACATGGGTCAAGGAGGAAATAGGTTAGGGGAGTAGGTCAGGGGATTTAGTAAGTGGTGGCTAGGAATTAGGGGGAGATTAGATTAGATTAGGTTAGATTAGTATTTAGTTTAGGTAATTTTTTTTTAGCATTGTATAATTCCTTTAAGAATTTTCATTGTTTTATTTAATTGTTATTTTTATAAGTTTGTTTTAGTAAGATTTTTTTTATTGTAGTAACCATTTAATATATATATGTATTAAATAATTAATATATTATAATATAATAATTAATTAATATTTTATTAATTAGTTATTATATTATAATTATATATATAATTTAATTATTATTATTTATTAAATATATTATTCAATGATATTTATAATTTTATCAATTGGATAAAATTCACATCAACTAATTGATATTTCATAATTAGAGTATCAATATATGTCTCATATAATTATAATCATCATTTAATTGGTTGATGAGACTTAACATTATGGAACAATATAAATTATCTTTATAATTTTAATAAACAAAGTTGATATTAGTTTAAGCTTACCGAAATCGATGATCAATATTATAAGAACATTATATTTTAGGCAATGTTCTCTTAACCCTAAATAACCTATGTGATTACTAAAACAACGAATCATTCGTTAAGTTCAATTAACGAAACCTCATAATTTTGAAAACCACTTGGCAACATTAATAATATAAATTATGGAATTAGACCTCCCTAGATTTTAATTTAGTTGCAACTAGTAGGGTGACCTTATTGTGAATAGTTTAATTAGTAATTCATTCGAAAAAGGGTCACTCTAATAAAGCAAATAGTAATTTGTTATCCTAATAGAAATTCATGGATAGACCTCATTGTCATCACCAAATGCAAATTGAGAAATGTTCATCCTAACCCTATTGTACTCGGTTACATCATCACCACCTTAATTGAATATTTATCAACTAGTAACCTTTTTGAAACCAACGTTGGTAAAGGACTTATTCTTCAAAGTCTTTCCGAACTATTGACAGAGTCACCTATTAACCTACAACATAAACTTGGACTTAATTTACCCTTGAAAAAAAAAAAAAGTTGGTGTGGTTTTAGAGTAAAATATTATGGGCATGACACTTGGTATCAGAGCCTAGGTTTCAACATTGGAACCTAACCCATTGCGTTTCTTAACTAACCTTGAAACCCTTTTGTAATTGTTAGGATGCCTCCTCTTATGCGTCAAGCTCAAAGGCGTATTAGAGGATGAGGGGCTAGGCAAGCTCCCTTGGGTCGCGAGCAAGATGAACAAAGGGCCGAGGTATCGGCTGTTAATCAACAACCACCACCACCACCACCAGACCCTAATCAGGCAGTCCTATTAGCCTTACAGAACCTCGTAGGGGTTATACAGGAGAGGTTGCCTCCAGTTAATCATCAGCCAGAGCACCAGCTATCCAGGGGACAGAGATCATAGGTTAGAGAGAGGACTAGGAGTCCTCCACGAGATCGAGAGGAAGGGCAGGGGGCACATGAGGCAGATTCGGTTCACATGCCGGAACCACCACCTAGTATTGTTCAGAGGGCACCCCGAGATGCGGGAGATCATATTAGAGACCTCTTACGATTATAGCCACCATTATATCATGGTTCTATAGAAGGTACAGATGCTGAGGCATGGCTTTCAAGCTTAGAGAGGTGCTTTGGCATGCGTCAGTATGTTAGCAATGTCAAGGCTCGCCTTGCAGTACTCCTTTTGAGAGATGGTGCTTCCACATGGTGGAAATAGGAAGAATATAAGAATAACACCACTATGGACACTGTGACTTGGGAGACCTTCTTAGAAAGATTCAGAGATAGATACCTATCAGAGCACTATAGACAGAGATGTATTGATGAGTTCCACGAGCTTCAGCAGAGAGGACTCACAGTGCTACAGTATGAGACCCGATTCCTTGAGTTGCTACCCTATGTGGACTACATGAAGGATGAAAAGCTATGAATCAACTATTTCATTAAGGGACTCAATGATTGGATAGAGGGATAGGTTCGCATGCACTCACCAAAGACCTTTCGTGAGGCCGTAGAAAAGGCCTTAGTAGCAGAGGAGATTCAGAATAGAACTAGAGATGCTCGTGACAGGTCTCAGAACTATAACTCTGCATCATAGTCACAGGGGCACCAGAAGAGTCACTGGAAGAATAATAAAAGACAATCCTCAGAGTCTTTTAACAGGGGCCCACAACAGAAGACTCAACAAAACCATAAACAAAAGCCACCACAGGGACAACAGGGCTCTAAGCCCAAACAGTGGCATGCACATGGTCAAAAGAAGGATCAACAATAGCAGTATACATATGCACCCCCAGCACGGACTCAGCAGTCCTCTCGGGGGGGTTTCAGTGGTTCTAGCAGGATAGGTGGTCAGCAGTCTTCTAGGCCATAGGGAGTAAAGACATTCACACGAGGTCCTTGCTTTGCTTGTGGTGCCATGGGGCACTTAGCTCATGATTGTCCATAGGGTCAGATGTCAGGCAGTCAGCATATGGCAGCTTCAGAGCCTACAGTGGGAGACTTTGGAAAGTCTTATAGAGTTTTTGCAGCGGTAGATAACTGCCAGGCCGAGCACCAGGCCACAGTGATAGAGGCAGTAGGTATGATCAGTGGTGTTAGTGTTACTATACTATTTGATTCAGGTGCTACTGATTCTTTTATATCTCCATTTGTTGTGGAGCATTGCGGGCTTGTGGCAGCAAGACAGGAAGTTAGTTGGGAAGTGGAGTTAGCATTAGGGTCTAGAGTGTCAGTCAACTCTTTAGTGAAGGATAGCCAGGTGCAGATTGGTGATTTCATCACTACAGTGGATCTTCGTATCACATCTCTTGGTTCCTATGACATAGTGCTTGGCATGGATTGGCTTTATGCCCACAGAGCTAAGCTAGATTGTTGACAGAAGAGGATTGAGTGCTTGGATGATAATGGTACACCTACTACGATTTGCGGGATTCTGAGAGGCATCTCCCTTCGTATGATCTCTGCCATGTAGCTTAAGCGGAGCATGCGGAAGGGATGTCAACTTTTTTCCATTACCATCAGTGATAGAGGGGATGAGGAGGAAAGGGAAACTTCTCTTGATGATTATCCTATACTTTAGGAGTATGCAGATGTGTTTCCTACTGAGCTTCCAGGCATGCCTCCCCGTAGAGCAGTTGATTTCCATATAGATCTTGTTCCATGGGCTGCTCTAGTTTCGAGGGCACCTTACAGGATGATCACTAATGAGCTTAATGAGCTCAAGATTCAGCTAGAGGAACTTTTGGAGAAGGGCCACATTCGACCTAGTATTTCACCTTGGGGCGCACCTGTTATCTTTGTTAAGAAGAAGGATGGATCCTTACGGTTATGCATAGATTACCGACAGCTTAATAAGCTTACCATCAAGAATCGGTATCCACTCCCTAGGATTGATGATTTATTTGATCAGCTTAAGGGTGCTAAAGTGTTTTCAAAGATTGATCTTAAGTCAGGTTACCACCAGCTACGGATTGTTGACAGTGACATTCCTAAGACTGCATTCTATACCAGATATGGACATTATGAGTTCACATTTGTACCTTTCGGACTCACTAATGCTCCAACAGTTTTCATGAGTCTTATGAATGGGGTATTTCGCTCCTTTCTTGATAAGTTTGTGGTTGTGTTCCTTGATGATATCTTGATTTATTCACTAGATGAAAAGGAGCACGAAGGGCACTTGAGACAGGTTCTGCAATGTCTTAGAGACAATTAGTTGTATGGCAGCTTGTCCAAATGTGCTTTCTATAGGACAGAGATTCATTATCTAGGGCATGTTATTTCAGGAGATGGCATCTCAGTAGATCCATCTAAGATTTGAGCCATCATGGAATGGCCTGCACCTACTTCAGTGACCGAGGTCAGGAGCTTTATGGGATTGGTAGGATATTATAGACGCTTTGTAGAGGGATTTTCTAGAGTGGCTCATCCCATCACTTCTCCTCAGCGTAAGGGAAAGAAATTTGAGTGGACTGAGAAGTGCGAGAGGGCCTTTCAGGAACTCAAGAGGGCACTTACTAGCGCTCCTATTCTAGCGGTACCTGATCCATCAGCAGATTTTATGGTTTGCACGGATGCTTCCTTAGATGGTTTGGGAGCAGTTCTTATGTAGAATGGGTGAGCTATTGCATATGAGTCGAGGAAACTTAAGACTCACGAGCTCAATTACCCCACTCACGATCTTGAGTTAGCTGCAGTAGTACATGCTTTAGTGAGATGGCGGCATTTTCTTCTGGGTCATCGGTTTGAGCTCCATTCAGATCATCAGAGCTTGCAGTATATCTTCTCTTAGCCGAACCTAAATGCACGATAATGTAGGTGGATGGAATTTCTTTGTGAGTATGATTTCAATGTCCACTACATCAAGGGGAAAGAGAATGTGATTGCTGATGCTTTGAGTAGGAGACGCCATGGGGCCTACTCTATGACAGCAAGTACTAAGTTGAGGGATCGGATTTTGCATCATTTACATGAGGATGATTGGTATGCAGAGGTTAGTCAGGTCATTCGGTCTCAGAGTACCCTTGAGGGTAAATATTCAGACTATTCTCTAGATTCAGATGGTCTCTTACACCATAGAGGATGTATCTATGTCCCATCCTCTGGTGACATGTGAGTATTCATCATGCTAGAGGCTCATAGGGCTCCTTATGCAGCACATCCTGGAGTCAAGAAAATGCATGCAGATTTGAGGAAGTTATATCATTGGCCAGGGATGAGACAGGATATAGCAGAGATGGTGGCACGATGCCTTGAGTGTCAAAGGGTCAAGGTAGAGCATCATCACCTTGCTGGGTTGCTTCAGCCTCATGATATACCAGAGTGGAAGTGGGATGTTATTTCCATGGACTTCATCATTGGTCTTCCTATGTCATCTCGTTGCCATGATGCCATCATGGTGACAGTTGACAAGCTGACCAAAGTAGCCCACTTTTCACCTATTCGAACCACTTTCACAGCCCCAGTAGTTGCTCAGGTCTTCTTGCGGGATATAGTCATACTTCATGGCATACCCCGTAAGATCATTTCGGATCGGGATTCTCTCTTCACATCATCCTTTTGGAGAGGACTACAGATAGCTTTAGGCACTAAGCTCAATTTTAGCACCGCTTATCACCCAAAGATTGATGGTCAGACAAAGAGGGTAAATCAGGTATTGGAGGATATGCTTCGCATGTATGTCATGGATCATTAGACTAGGTGGGAGGAGTACCTTCATCTGGTGGAGTTTGCCTACAATAATGGGCATCACACTTCTCTAGGTATGCCTCCCTATCAGGCATTATATGGCAGACCATGCAGGACACCATTGAGTTGGGACCGTATTGAGGATAGAGTTGCTTTAGGTCCTGACTTAGTGCAAGAGTTAGAGCAGCAGGTGACTTTGATTAGACAGTGTCTGAAGGAGGTACACGATAGGTAGAAGAAGTATGCATATGCCAAGAGGGAAGACCATAGTTATCAGGTTGGAGATAGGGTCTTTTTGAGAGTGCAACCTCATAAGAGTCCAATCCATTTTGGAAAGGGCTCTAAGCTTGCACCTAGATTTGTTGGCCCTTTTGAGATACTTGAGCGGATAGGTCCTGTTGCCTATCGTCTTGCCTTGCCACCGAGCCTGTCACGCATCCACGATGTTTTTCATGTGTCAGTATTGAGGAAATATATCTATGATGAGACTCATATTACAGATTGGGATGTTTTGCAGGTGGAGTCAGACGGTCAGTTGGCTTTGGAGCCAATCCACATTTTGGCTCGCCGGACGCTAGCACTTCAAGGCTGAGAGCTGGACCAGGTTAGGGTCTAGTGGGATTGCTATGATGAGGTTATGGCATCATGGGAGGATGCAGCGCAGATGAGAGCACAATATCCCCATCTTTTTTATGAACTCCATGAGGAAGTTCATGCCTAGGGGGGGAGGATGTGAGGCCTCACCCCTAGCCTATCATAGCCATTCAGTTATGCTTTTGACATAGACATATTTTATGATTATATTTTGATGCCTTATGGATTTTATCAATACTTTATGATGTGGTTTTATCACTTAGTAGATTGATGGACGTTATATTATGATTATATGATGAATATTGAGACATTGGTTTGAGACTAACATGTATGTTTTAATTTTAATTTATGAACATTTATGATGATAAAGTTTAATTGCAAATTGAATTATGTATGAATGCGATGTTTATGTTTGAATTTAATTGAATTAAGTATTTAAGATGAGTTGTATGTTGTGGATAATCAATTGTCATGTAATTTATGAATTGTCAGATGAATTACTTGATTACTAATGCTATGTATTTACATGTTCATTTTTAATTTCCTTGGACTACTAATATTGGAATTGAGTGTGCAGGGAGATAGGCCATGGAAATTCAGGGAATCATCACAGAGACTATTGTGAATATCTGTTGAGCCAAGGTTGCTTCTAGTGAGAAGCCAATAACCTCGTTGTGATGTATTTATTTTGTAAAGTGTGATGCATGAATGTTTTTGATTTATATGTATTTGTGAATGTTATTTTTGATGAGAGAGCCCAAGTGGATATATACATGGCATGTGAAGTGTCTTTTTGTATTGTGTCACTTGACACGTGTGTACATGAGGCCATGACATGTCCACTTGGGGATTGGTTGAACACTAACCTAGGAAGGTACCTTTAGGATACCCATGAAGACCACTTGATTAGAGAGCTTAGAGTGTTGTCTAATCCTTGAATTTCGAATTTGAACTTTGCTTGCACTTTTGGAAGGTTAAAAAGGCACCTAGGGGAGAGTTTTGACCATTTTTAGTTACCCCACTTGTTATACCATAGGGTAAGGGTCATTTTTCACCAAAGGATAACCCTTGGTTGACCAAATGACCCATCCAAAATTTGGTTTCCCAAGATGGACGAGAATCAACTTTTGGGACCAAGCTTTGGATAGATCACCACCCACTTAGAAGGAAGTCCTCTTTCCACCTTTTTAGCTTACCATTATAAGAGACCAAAATTGGAAACCTTGTAAGGGCCTTTGGGAAGACCACCCAATAGGAATGCAAGCCTTATCCATAGGAGAGTGTGTGGAGGCCTTTTTAGAGGGCCCTCTTCCTTTGGAAAAGGTTGACACCCACTCTCTAGATTTAGAGATTTTTGCCAAATTGGAGGACCTTGGATATTGGGAAAAGCTCATCTTCAACTATCTTCCTTTAGCATTGGATCAAGGTTGGTGGTTCACTTCTCTTAGTTGTTGAAGTTTTTCTTTCCTTTTCATGTTGAGAGAAAATGCTCTCTTGAATAATAGTTGTTGTATGCATAATGAAAATATGGATTCTTGTAGTGTTGTGTTGTGAATTTGTATGTTGTAGTAATGGAGTTATTTCTTTGTGATTCATGTTTTTATGTAGTGTTCTTCTTTGTAAGCTATGAGAAATCTTGAACTTGATATGTTCATGATTTCCATAGCATTGTGAATGTGAAGTATTCTTGTTGCTCTTGAACTTTTCCTTTGTTTTCATGAGAATTGTAGTGTGTTGTGAGGGAGTTATCAAGGCCACACTCACCCTTGGGAGGGAAGAGTAGCCTTGAGGGTGAAGGGCTTTGTTGGGACATCCAAGAGTGTAGAGTCTCTCCTTGGAATGGAGAGGGATGAACATGGAAGTATGGGCTCCATGTAGCCATCTTTATTTACATTTTGTTGAATGGGGGTCATAAGGATTTCTTTTGTGGAGTTGTGTTGTAGAGAAGAAAATTTGATGAGGAAGCCAAGTGATGGCTTAGTTCCCATCAATAGATGTGCTTCTCCTCTTGGTTTAGTTCCACCTTCACCCAATGTGAGTTCATATGAGACTCTTTGTAACAAACTTGGGAGGGAGTTTTCATGTAGTTATGTCTTCATGTCCTTGTGTTGTGAGCTTGCTTGAGTGTTTTCCCTTGTCTCTTGATGAGTCCCCAAGCTCGAGGGTGGCTTCATAGAAGCCTAGGTTGGGAGGTGAGCATTCCTTGGCCTATGAATTTGTGTTTTATTGTAGGATTTTGGAGCCATGAAGTCTTCTTAGATGGAGATGTAACCTTGTGAAGATTTGAAGATGTTATCATTTTTATGTTGGAGTACTTTGTATTGTGAATGAATCCTTGAAAAGATATCTTATGATATCCATGAGCTTTGTAATTTTGTAATGGAGATTCACTCTCCAAGGCATGTATTGAATCAAGTGTTGTTGTAATGAGATGTGAGGAGGTGTTTTGTAAAACTTTTTGATGGTTTTATTATGTTATGGCATAATTTTGTTCTTATGAAAAGCAAGGACCATAGAATAGAGTGTTTTCAAATGTAAAAATGGAAGTTTCTCTTTGAGATAGTAGTGAAAAGATGTAGTTGTTATTAAGAAAAGAATAGATTTCCTTCTTGCTAAATGTCATTTACAATGTATTACAATGAAGGCTATTGAAATGAAAAGAGAACTCTCATTATGTTATAAATCTTGTTCTAGGATCATTGTGTGTAAATGTATTGATTCAAAAAAAAAAATCAATCTCTGTTTCACCTCTTTTTATCATGCAAATAAATTGTGAACTTGTCTTGTTATTTTGGATGAGAAAATCATTAGTTTACTATGCAAACATAAATTGAAATTTTAGTGCTTAAGAGTAACCTATAGAAAAACCAATTTCCTCATCTAAAAGTAAGCATGTTATCAAATTTAAATCAAGTGAATAGTTGAAGAATAAATTTGAAAACACAAACAAGTTATAAGAGAAACAAAGCAAAGAAAAATTGGCAATTGAGACCTACAGGTCTCTGGAATTTGTATGGGAAAATTTCCCATACAAATTCCATTGCCGCAGTCATTATTTTATTATAAAAATTATCAGCTTGTCCAAAATGAAATGCAATATATATTAAAATATAAACTTGCCTACTCTAAATAAAAACAAAAATGATATAATAATAATAATATTATATATCCTCATCTTTTTATTGCAACCCCCCAAAAAAAAAGTGGTGCACTGCATGAAGACCAGGCTTGCATTTAATAAAACAACCTTTCATTGGTCTATGCCCTTGTACTAGTGTAGGCTTATAACATTAATCATTGGTGGTGGTTCTTCCAACACACCTCCTAACCTGCGCATGTCCTTGCTTAGAAACTTTTCAAACACCTTTCTAACCAACGTGAGGGCTCTGTTTTGGCTTGTGGCTGAGGTGGGACCCAACACCCACTTACCTTCTCATCCATTACTCCAACTATGCACTGGTTTTGGTACTGTGTTTCCTTGTTTGAAATTGCCATAGGAGATCTCGTGGGTCCCCTCTAGCACTAGTTCTCCTCTACCTTTATTGGCGCGCCCAAAGCTTGCATGTTTGTGTTGGACTTCCCTCCCTAGGTACATGGGTCAAGGAGGAAATAGGTTAGGGGAGTAGGTTAGGGGATTTAGTAAGTGGTGGCTAGGAATTAGGGGGAGATTAGATTAGATTAGGTTAGATTAGTATTTAGTTTAGGTAAATTTTTTTTAGCATTGTATAATTCCTTTAAGAATTTTCATTGTTTTATTTAATTGTTATTTTTATAAGTTTGTTTTAGTAAGATTTTTTTTATTGTAGTAACCATTTAATATATATATGTATTAAATAATTAATATATTATAATATAATAATTAATTAATATTTTATTAATTAGTTATTATATTATAATTATATATATAATTTAATTATTATTATTTATTAAATATATTATTCAATGATATTTATAATTTTATCAATTGGATAAAATTCACATCAACTAATTGATATTTCATAATTAGAGTATCAATATATGTCTCATATAATTATAATCATCATTTAATTGGTTGATGAGACTTAACATTATGGAACAATATAAATTATCTTTATAATTTTAATAAACAAAGTTGATATTAGTTTAAGCTTACCAAAATCGATGATCAATATTATAAGAACATTATATTTTAGGCAATGTTCTCTTAACCCTAAATAACCTATGTGATTACTAAAACAACGAATCGTTCGTTAAATTCAATTAACGAAACCTCATAATTTTGAAAACCACTTGGCAACATTAATAATATAAATTATGGAATTAGACCTTCCTAGATTTTAATTTAGTTGCAACTAGTAGGGTGACCTTATTGTGAATAGTTTAATTAGTAATTCATTCGAAAAAGGGTCACTCTAATAAAGCAAATAGTAATTTGTTATCCTAATAGAAATTCATGGATAGACCTCATTGTCGTCACCAAATGCAAATCGAGAAATGTTCATCCTAACCCTATTGTACTCGGTTACATCATCACCACCTTAATTGAATATTTATCAACTAGTAACCTTTTTGAAACCAACGTTGGTAAAGGACTTATTCTTCAAAGTCTTTTCGAACTATTGACAGAGTCACCTATTAACCTGCAACATAAACTTGGACTTAATTTACCCTTGAAAAAAAAAAAAAGTTGGTGTGGTTTTAGAGTAAAATATTATGGGCATGACACCCAATTACTCGGTTTATCTCCAACTAAACATCTCAAAAGATTACCCAAAAATCTATTCACAACCTATGTTTTTCCATCAGTCTATGGGTGAAATGTCGAACTATACCTCAACTCAGTGCCCAATTTTTTCCAAAGAGTCTTCCAAAAGTATCCAACAAACTTACTATCTCGATTAGAGATGATACTCCTCGGTAATCCATGTAATCTAACACAGGCAATTCAGCAACCTTCTTCTTCAAAGTCTCAAAACTTTTATCAGCTCCATGTGTCCACTTGAATTCTCTTTTATCTCCTCTCACAGTCTCAGTCATAGCATTACAAATTGAACTGAAATTTCTAATGAACTTTCAGGGTATGTGCAGGATCATGGTATGCCAAAAAGTGGCGATGTGAAAAAAACTTAATTTCACTTGTCCAAAAGCACACAAATGCATATGTTGACTTTTTAGTAGGCCTGGGTGTCAATACACCTAGCCAAGCCAAAAGCAAAAGCAAAAGGCTTAATCGGATATCCGATATTATCGAATATTCGATCATATCAGATATCTGATATTTGCCAATAAATATAACTCTTTACCCCATCTGCGTTCAACATTTTCACTGTGAAAATGTGAATGCGGCTGAGGGTTTCAAGTATCCACTTTGCAATTGCCTCTCCAATATTTCTAAAATCTAAGGTAAGTCCAATCTTCAATTTTTTATTATTTTTATTGTTTTTAATGTTTTTTAATAGAAATTTATAGTTTTTATATAAAAATTGGCCATTTAAATGAGTTTTTATATATTTTTTAAATTCATTGTAATTATCTATTTGTTTTTTCATTGTAATTAGACATGGAATCATAAAACCCTCCTAATGATCCCGCAAATAATCCAAAACCACATCCCAACAATCCCCCACCTCCTGGAAGATGTACATGTCACAAACCCTCATCATTTAGAGGATCTAATAGGAGATAATCTAAATGAACTTAGAGGATTTCAAACCACCTATGCCAATATCCCCACATTATGCCCCATGTTTATGACATTGAACTCAATTATTGAAAACACAGAGAAACTTACACAAGAACATAGTGCTGCACTTCTTTGGTGCAATTCCACGCATGCCCAATTTGAAGATCGACTTGATTATGATCAAATCATGAACCTAAATATAATAAAACATGACATAGCTAATCTTTTTATGTATCCTAAAACTGGTCTAAAAGTAGACCCTAAAATACCAAGTTGTCAATTAAATGGTGCACAAATAGTGCAATACGTGACAACTTTTGGGACCGTTGGTGGATGGTTTTTGATAGACCACCTCACAACAATTTGGATGTCCCATTTTATTTTATTAAAAAATTGTATGCTGAATTTGTGCTTGGTCACAAGGTGAATTATTGGAGTATGAGGCTGAAATAGGGTGTAGGTTTAGGCACTCCTTAGGATAGGGCATGGGCATAATGAGTGAAATCCCACACATATGTCCCCCCTCCTGAGATTTCACCACCTCCCACAGTGCAGCATCCTGACATTATTGCTGAGGTCGACTCACAGAATATTCAAGCCATTCACACCTTGAGTGATCTGCTAGTTACGTAAAGCATGACATTGTTACCTCCTCATCTTGATGCTTATAGCGCTTCCACATCCTCCATGAGCTCACATGTTTGTGTGCCCCACACTTGCATTATGTGAAAGAATTTGTGCTTAGGTCCCCTGAATGATAATGATGCATATAATTTCACCTTCAAGGTGGATGATTGTACATAGCACACTACAAGCACTGAAGCACCTCGTGAAGATGTGCATCAGGGGCATACAATGCCATGGACTCCTACTGTTACGATAAGGGTAAACAGTTCACTTTTTACATTGTATTTAAATTTTATCATTCGTATTTTTAGTAGAATTTTCTTATAATAATTTCCCACTTATTTGTTTTATGTGTTACATTTATGTTCAGTTGATGACAAAGGAGGAGATGGCATAGGTGGAGGGGTCTACGCTTTAGGCCATATCATTTGCCTTGACAGGTCCACGGTACATATGTTTTAATGTACTCTTTGGTTTCCTTAAATTATTATAATAGTATATGTATATTATTTTCTAATTTTTACAATCATCTTATTACACACTGATGCAAGTGTCACCAGTTTCCACCAAGGGGAAATGTGAGGGGGTGCAGGTGTCAGCCATTGACAAGGGAAAGGTAATTAATTAATTTAGTTTGTTTATGCATACATGTATACTTGTGACGAACCCCTAACTCTCAACAATGGACAAGGATCCAAATGTGAAAAGAGATAAAGCTAGCAAAGTGAATTGAAATAAAAAGAAAAGGAAAAATAAAATTTCAAAGCTCATATAAGAAAATAAGGGTCCCAATAACCCTTAATGTGCTCAAAGGGAGTTTCTAAAATGTGAGAGAAGAAGATTGCATTGAGGAGGGAAAATTTTGGCATGATTATAGAGTTTTTTTGAAAAAAATTGATTTCCAAATGTGATGGTGTTGAGGTCATTAATTTTCCTAGCCACCCATGACTAGCATGAAGAGATTCCCACAATCCATAATTTAGATCAAAGAAACTTGTTTTGGATTTGATTGTGTGCAGTATTTTTGCATCAATGTCTTGAATCACACTCTGTGATCCATAATCATCTTTTTGTTTCCTCTAGCTCTTCTCAAAGCTCCTATAAGTAAATAAGGGTCCCAATAACCCTTAATGTACTCAAAGGGGGTTTCTAAAATGTGGGAGAAGGAGATTGCATTGAGGGGGGAAAATTTTGACACCATTTTAGAATATGTTTCAAAAAAATAATTGTCAAATGTGATGGTGTTGAGGTCATTAATTTTCCTAGCTACACATCACTAGCACGAAAATAATTCTACAATCCATCATTTAGATCAAATGAACTTTTTTTTGGATTTGATTGTGTGTAGTGTTTTTCAAATCACACTATGTGATCCATCATCATGATGAGAAGAGCTAGAGGAAACGAAAAGATGATGATGGATCACATAGTGTGATTCAAAACATTGATACAAAAACATCTCATACAGTCAAATCCATAAAATATTTCATTGATCTATACCCATGACTATCCATCCACCAACTTGCCCTCCTTTTCTAAGCATCATTAAGAGTAGAAGAAAAATATACAACTAGATATGGGCCTTTGTACTCCATGGATATACCTAGGAATCAATGCAAATGTTTATGATGAGAAGAGAAAATGTGGGTATAATTTTAGAATATTTTTCAAAACTATAATTGGTATAATATGAACTTAAATTCAAGGATTTCAAATTTGAAGTAACACTTCTTACATCTTTATTTAATTTTTGACTGGTGTGTGCATGCACTAACATCTTATGTCATATTTTATAAATAATGTCTATGCATATTTATAGTTATATTGGTAGCAAAATTCAAACCACTTTACAAAGATTATTTTGGAACCCCTTTTTTGTGTCTAATTTTATCCATGTTCTGGTTGAATGCTCTACATTTATCCTTTGTTTCCAAAATGGGTTGGGTCACCTTGCTTGATTGTATCTTCCCCCCTCTCATGATATTCGAATACCCAAGTTGAAATATCTAAAATTGGTTAGGTGTTAATTTTGTTAGAGTTTTGAGGGTATCTATGCCACTGTTCTTTTCCTATCATCTATAACTCCTCACCCTATTTCCTTTGTAATCATCTAATTTATGTTTTGTTTTTGTCTTTGTCAAGGTTTCGATAGTTTCCATCTGTGCATGCAGTCCCTATTGATCTTCATAAATTTCCCTAGATCTTTCCCATATCTTCATAAGGTATTGATGTTTCCCATATCTCTGTATCTTTCCTTGACATGCAATATTCAGAGTTCTTCTTGATCTCCTAAGCTTGAAATTATTTTAAGCATAAATCCTTTATTTATTGAAACTTTCATTGGTTCTAGGAACTCCAAGAACCTCTAGATGGTTCTTGGTTCTAGACGAACCCCTAACTCTCAACAATGGACAAGTTAATCTTCTATTCCTTTGAATTATTTAATATATTTGCATGTAATTGTTAATCTTTTGTTTGCTAATCCTAACAAGTGGTATCAAAGTGAGTTTTTTTTTCAATTATCCTCTGTAGGAAGGTCTCACGGTTGAGTGGGAGTCTCATGGTTGAGAGCGATTCATGGTAGATGAGGGTAAGTTGAAGGTTGATAATTTTAATGGGCAAAACTTTTAGCTATGGAAAATGCAAATGGAGGACTATCTCTATCAAAAGGATTTATGGTGGCCTTTGCAATGAAAATATAAGAAACCGACAATAATGATTGATGAGGATTTGGATATTTTGGATAGGAAGGCACTTGGCTATATTCATTTATGCTTGGCACAATCAGTGGCATTCAATATTACACAAGAAAAGACAACTGAAGAATTGATGGAAACCCTAGAAAAGTTATATGAAAATCCTTCCGCTTCGAATAAGGTATTTCTTATGAAGCATTTATTTAATATGAAAATGGTAGAAGGTGGGTTAGTTGTTGGTCATTTAAATGAGTTTAATATAGTTACTAGCCAATTATCTTCTGTTAATATCAATTTTGATGAAGAAATTAGGGTTCTCTTGATTCTATTCTATTTTCCTGAAATATATAATGGCTTGGTAATGGTTGTTAGTAATTTTGTTTCTGATTCAAATACCCTAAAATTTGATGATATTGCTGGTGTTATTTCAAGTGAGGAAATTTGTAGGAAAAGTTTAGGTGGATCCACATCAAGTAGCATTTTGAATGTAGAAAGAAGAGGTAGATCAAGGGACATAGGAAATAATTCTGGAGGTCATGGGAAATCCTAAGGAAAATCAAAGGGCAAGAGATCTCAATCCAGAGGACCAAATGATTGCTGGTACTGTGGGAAACTAGGTCATAAGAAGAAAGAGTGTTGGTCTTGGAAGAATAAAGTAGACAAACAAAAAGGTAATAAGTAGGCAAATGTGATAAGTAACAAATCCAAAGAGGATGTTTTTCTTCTTTCCCTTGAAAATGCTATTGATTCATGGGTTATAGATTCAAGGGCTTGATTTCATGCTATACCCCATAGAAGTTATTTTCTTGATTATGTCCAAGGGGATTTTGGGCTAGTTTATTTTGGAGATAATGAACCCTATCATATTGTTGGAAAGGGAAGAATTAAGATTAAGTTGCAGAATGGGAATCATTGGCTACTACAAGAGGTAAGGCATGTTCCAAGGCTGAGTATGAATTTAATTTCAATAGGGAAAATAGGTGATTAAGGTTGCATAGTTACTTTTAATGACAAAAATTGGAAGGTGTCAAAAGGTTCCTTAGTATTAGAAAAAGGTGTGAAAGTAGGAACCTTATATCTTTGTACAGTTCATACTCTTCCTTCTACTTTAATTGTTATAGAGAAAAGTCAATGTTCAAGGATAGTTGCTGCAGTTGAGCAAATAGAATCTGAAATAGTCGTTGTGGATTCTAAAACAACACTATGACAAAATAGACTTGGGCACATGACTAAAAAAGGTATGAAATTACTAAAATTGTATCTTTCAAGTTTGTATCTTCCCCCCTCTCATGCTATTCGAATACCCAAGTTGAAATATCTAAAATTGGTTAGGTGTTAATGTTGTTAGAGTTTTGAGGGCATCTATGCCACTGTTCTTTTCCTATCACCTATGACTCCTCACCATATTTCCTTTGTAATCATCTAATTTGTGTTTTGTTTTTATCTTTTCCAAGGTTTTGATAGTTTCCATTTATGCATATATTCCCTATTGATCTTGATAAATTTCCCTAGATCTTTCCCATATCTTCATAAGCTATTAATGTTTCCCATATCTCTGTATTGTTCCTTGGCATGCAGTATTCAGAGGTCTTCTTGATCTCCTAAGCTTGAAATTATTTTAAGCATAAATCCTTTATTTATTGAAACTTTCATTGGTTCTAGGAACTGCGAGAACCTCTAAATGGTTCTTGGTTCTAGATGAACCCCTAAATCTCAACAGTGGACAAGTTAATCTTCTATTCCTTTGCATTATTGAATATATTTTCATGTAATTTTTAATCTTTTGTTTGCTAATCCTAAAAGTGTTTTCAGTACAGGCTATTTTTCAATTATCCTCTACAGCAAGGTCTCACAGTTGATTGGGAGTCTCACGGTTGAGAGGGATTCATGGCAGAAGAGGGTAAGTTGAAGGTTGAGAATTTAAATGGGCAGAACTTTTAGTTATGGAAAATGCAAATGGAGGACTATCTCTATTAGAAGGATTTATGGTGACCATTATGAGGAAAATCCAAGAAATTGACAGTAATGACTGATGAGGATTGGGATATTTTGGATAGGAAGGCACTTGGCAGTATTCGTTTATGGCTGGCACAATCAGTGGCATTCAATATTACACAAGAAAAGACAATTGAAGAGTTGATGAAAACCCTAGCAAAGTTATATGAAAATCCTTCTGCTTTGAATAAGGTATTTCTTATGAAGCGTTTATTTAATATAAAAATGGTAGAAGGTGGGTTAGTTGTTGGTCATTTAAATGAGTTTAATATAGTTACCAGCCAATTATCTTCTGTTAATATCAATTTTTATGAAGAAATTAGGGCTCTCTTGATTTTGTTCTCTTTACCTGAAATATAGAATGGCTTGGTTATCCCTAAAATTTAATGATGTTGCTGGTATTATTCCAAGTGAGGAAATTCATAGTAAAATCTCATGTGGATTCACCTCAGGTAGCATTTTGAATGTATAAAGAAGAGGTAGATCAAGGGACATAGGAAATAATTCTGGAGGTCATGGGAAATCCTGAGGAAAATCAAAGGGCAAGAGGTCTCAATCCAGAGGACCGAATCATTGTTGGTACTATGGGAAACCAGGTCATAAGAAGAAAGATTGTTGGTCTCGAAAGAATAAAGGAGACAAACAAGAAGGTAATAAGGAGGCAAATTTGGTAAGTAAAAAATTTGAAGAGAATGTTTTGCTTCTTTCCCTTGAAGATACTAATGATTCATGGGCTATAGATTCAAGGGCTTGATTTCATGCTATACCCCATAGAAGTTATTTTCTTGATTATGTCCAAGGGGATTTTGGGCTAGTTTATTTGGGAGATAATGAACCTTGTCATATTGTTGGAAAGGGAAGAATTAAGATTAAGTTCCAGAATGGGAATCATTGGCTACTAAAAGAGCTAAGGTATGTTCCAAGGCTGAGTATGAATTTAATTTCAATAGGGAAAATATGTGATTAAGGTTGCATAGTTACTTTTAATGATAAAAAATGGAAGGTGTCAAAAGGTTCCTTAGTAGTAGAAAAGGGTGTGAAAGTAGGAACCTTCTATCTTTGTATAGTTCATACTCTTCCTTCTACTTTAATTGTTACAGAGCAAAGTCAATGTTCGAGGATAGTTTCTACAGTTGAGCAAGTAGAATCTGTAACAGTCGTTGTGGATTCTAAAACAACACTATGACACAATAGACTTGGGCACATGATTGAAAAAGGTATGAAATTAATTAATTCAAAGAAAGTTTTACCGGGTCTAAAATGTGTCAATATGGATTTCTGTAAAAGTTGTGTGTATGGAAAATAAAAGAGAATTAGTTTTCTAAAGAGTGGGAAGGAAATAAAGATGAGAAGTTAGAGCTTGTGCATACATATGTATGGGGACCAGCTCATGTATCTTCCCTTGGTGGCTCTCTATTTTATGTTACATTCATTGATGATGAAACTAGGAAAGTATGGATTTATTAGGTATAAATTTGATATATTCAAGGAAATTTTAAAAAATAGAAAAGCTTGGTTAAGAATGAGACTGCTAAAAGACTAAAATATCTTAGATCTGATAATGATGGTGAGTATTGCAGCAAAGAGTTTGAAGATTATTGTTCCTCTAATGTTATTATGGTGCAAGAGCACCTTATTTTATTTATGTTTGTAAGTCTTTTGTGTGTGAGATTTCCCTGAGGTCATGTTGACAATGTTTGTGGGATCCATCAGGGATATGAAGTCCTAAAGGTCTTAGGTAGAGTGATGTGTCTCACTGGTCTACTATGGGATAATCAGATAGGATGTAATGTCAGGTCTTATTTTTGAGGTTTTAAGAATGGATATGGATTGTATGGCCTAGATAGAGTCTAGGACCCCTTGTTAGCTTCCTAATATCTTTGGGGAAGTAAGTTTGAAAAGTTGTCATCATAGTTGTAAAAGTTGCTTAGCAACTTTTGCAACTTTTGAAAAGTTGCTTGGCCTAACTTACCTCAAGACCTTAATCAGTGTTTAAGGGTCCTAAACCTTTCCTAAGCATGAAATAAGACTATTTATGGATGGTTGGGCTCATATTCCAAGGTTGGAAGTCATACTATACGGAGTTTCTATTCTGAGTGTGTGTGCACAGTCTAGTTTGTATTGATTTTGATGGAACAATGAGTTAATAAAGAGAATGTTGATCTAAATCAGATCTCTTGGTGGATGTGTAATGTTTTTTTGTGGATCTACTTTCTATTTATTCAATTATTTTAGGTTTTTATTCATATTTTCTTTTCTTAGTTTAAATCTTTTCTAAACTCCTGGTTCTCTGGTTTTTACCAAGGAGTTTGAACAAATGAGGGTCTAACTCAGTATCCCACCATTCAATATGTATGAAATTTTGGGGATAGTGATTAGACCCCATGTATGTATCATACATGGAAGTAGGGACCCTAGAATGCATGCTAAGCATTTTTACAATCCATCCCTAGGTGAGCCATGTTGAGCTCGGCTAGGAAGGATTGATTGAAGCAGGAGTATAGCTTGCAGAGGAGTGATGGGAGTTGAATGGTAGGAGTTGGAGGTCTTGTGTATGGTCATTACCAAGACCTTGTTGTAAGGATAGGATTTGATCAATCCATTTGATCAAGAAAAGCCACCTTTTACTTCACTGGAACATAAAAAGCCTAAACTCCACTAAAAAGACCTATTTTTAGTAAGGGGGTTGTACGGCCTAGGAGGGACCTAAAACCTCTGAAATCCTTGAGGTGTTACCTCATCTAGAAAGGATCCCTAATTTATTTGTAGAGTCCTTTGGGACAAATCAAGGCTGAAGCCCTATTTTCTTAGAGAGGAGGCCTAATTAGGCCATTCCTTGTAGCCCTATTTTATAAAGGAACTGCCAAATTGGTAAGAAGAATGGGTGAAGTAAAGGTTGGAACATGTGTGTTAGCACACTTTAAGATATTTTCCCACACTTCCTTGCCTCTGCAAGCTTCCTATTTCATTTGGAGGTGTAATACCCTTAGCCTAGCTTAAGGGACACTAGGTGCATGAAGAAGCCTAGAAGTATGAATTTGAGTTTGAGTTGTTGAATCACTTTTGATAGATTAGTTGGGTCTAAGACTAGGGGATTGAGCCATCCAAGGAATCCTATAATTCATTGGTTTAGGTGGATACACCTGAGGGTCACTAGGTGAGCCTAAGAGCAAGGGCTTGTGATAAGCTCCTTCCTAACCTCCCTATCAGATTGGTATCAGAGCCCCAAAAGTTTTTGGGATTGCATAGTGCATGTCAGATTGTGAATCCAGTGGGTCTTCAATCATGGTGACCAATGTGGAGTTATCCAAGAAGGTTGAGGATGAAGAAGTAGATAACAAGATATTGAGGGAGAAGTTAGCTCAATTGGAACAAACATTGAGTGAAGGGCAATTGTAGGCAGAAGAAGTCAATGACAAGTTGGATTGGAAAGAAGCAAAGGAGAAGGAAATACCTAAGGAGGATAAGACTCTAGAGCTAGACCCTGTATTTCTTGAAGAACCACTTCTAAAGGCATTGAAAGCCATGAATGGAAAAGCTCTAGAGAGAATACCATTGTTTAGTGGTAAGATGGAACTTGACCTAGTCATGGAATGGATAGAGGGAATGGAAAATCACTTTGAATGTGATGGAATCAGTGAAGCACAAAAGGTAAGAATAGCCAAGTCTAAACTTAGAGGCTCTGCCTTAACATGGTGGAAATTTGTACAAATCAAGAGGGAAAAGGAGGGCAAGAACCCAATCTTGTCTTGGAAGGGCATGGTAAAAAAAATCAAGGAAGCCTACATGCATGAGGATTATGAGATTCAATTACATAAGAAAAGATAGAGCTTGAGACAAAAGGATCTAGATGTGAGTTCCTACAATGAGGAATTCCAAAAGCTTTACATGAGATCCAATGTAGCAGAGGATGAGTGTGTTAAGGTGGCCAGATATTTAAATGGTTTGAAGTGGAGCATACAAGAAGAAATAGTTCTTCTTAGTCCCAAGATTGTACACCAATGTTATCAATTGGCTATCAAGATTGAAGAAAAAGGCAAGAGGAAACAAGATCAAACCTCTAAGAATAGAGGTAGAGGAAGAGATCAAAGAGGACATAGGGGAGGCTACTAAGGTAGAGGAAATGAACATAGGAGTCAAGGAGATTCCAAACCAGTAGAGCATGGAAGTGAAACATCATCTAGAGGAAGTTTTGGCAGAGGAAGAGGACACCAAGGCAGCTCAAAAAGAGGAAGAAGTTCAGGCAGGGGTAGCTCATATTTTACTACCATGAAGTGTTATTATTATGGACAATTAGGATATCAAACATATAGGTTCTTAGACAAGCCATCTTCTTCTAATTCAGAAAAGAGGGTAGCATACACCCAAGAGGATACTTCAAGTGTCAAGTCACTGAAAGTTAACCAAATAGAATCAGAGATGGGTGAAAATCTCATGTTTAGAAGGGTCCTAATCAAACAAGCAACTAAGGAAGAACCAAGGAAGAGGAGAGCACTCTTTATAGTGAAATAAAAGATCATGGGTAAGGTATACAAAGTGATTGTGGACTCAGGTTCAACTAAAAATATTGTAGTAGAGGAGGTAGTAAAGAAACTCAACCTTCCCAAAGTACCTCACACCAATCCCTATAAGGTGACATGGCTAAACAAAGGCCAAAGTGTATTGGTTGATGAGCAAGCATGGATTGAATTATCCATTGGTGGGTACAAGGATAAGCTATTGCATGATGTACTCCCTATGGATGCATGCCACTTATTGCTTGGAAGGCCTTGGTAGTTTGATAGAGAGGCCATCTACAATGGCAAGGACAATGCTATTACCTTCAAGAAAGATGGGAAGGCCTTCAAACTTCAATCTTTACTAGAGGAAGAAGGAGAGAAATCCAAGACCCCTAATGTACTATTGAGTAGTGGGAAAGATATGATAAGTACACTCCAAGAAGAGGACAGTGCAAGGTATGCTATAATGGTAAAACCAAAGGAGGAGAAGCCTATTCAAGCACCCCTACCTACTAAAATTATGGAGATGCTTGGAAAATATAAGGATATTGTGAGTGATGAAACACCTAGAAACCTGCCACCTAAGAGGTCCATAAGTCATCAAATTGCCTTCATTCCAGGGGCCTCATTGCCAAATAAGGCAGCATACAAGCTTACACCAGAGCATAATCAAGAGGTGGCTAGACAAGTTCAAGAACTATTGGATCAAGGGCTCATTAAGAAGAGCATCAGTCCATGTGTTGTGTCAGTTGTGTTAGCATCTAAAAAGGGTGGAAAATGGAGGATTTGCACTGATTCAAGGGCAATTAACTGGATCACAATAAGGTATAGGTTCCCCATACCTACAATAGAGGATTTGACGGATTGTTTGGGAGGAGCACAATACTTCACCAAGCTGGACCTTAAGACTGGCTACCATCATATCAGTATCAAGGATAGATATGAGTGGAAGACAACATTTAAGACCACCGAGGGTCTATATGAGTGGCTTGTAATGCCATTTGGGCTTACCAATGCCCCTAGCACATTCATGAAGTTAATGAATGAAGTGCTCAAGGATCACATAGGCAGATTTGTGGTGGTATATCTTTATGATATACTAATCTTTAGCAAGACTAAAGGAGAGCACTTGGAACATGTGGAGACAGTACTCAAGATGTTGCATGAATAAAAATTAGCAATCAATCTAGAGAAGTGTGAATTTCTCAAGTAGGAGCTAATTTATTTGGGTTTTGTGGTATCCAAGGGTCTACTAAAAATGGATCCAGACAAGGTGGAAGCAATCACAAGTTGGCCTACACCAACACCAAGGACAACAGTAAGGAGTTTTCATGGGCTTGCATAATTTTATAGGAAGTTCATAAGGAAGTTTAGATGGACAGTAGAAGCTAACAAAGCATTTGAAGAGTTGAAGCAGAAAGTGGCAACACAACCCATCCTCCTATTACCTATTTTGGACAAGCTATTCACTTTGGAATGTGATGCAAGTGGTATAGTAGTGGGAGGAGTGATAAGCCAACAAGTCAAGCCCATAGCATTTTTCAGTGAGAAGCTTAATGAAGCTAAGAAGAAGTATTCAACATATGACTTGGAACTATATGGATTGGTTCAGTCACTTAGGAAATGGAGACACTACCTCCTACCTAAAGAGTTTGTAGTGTTCACTGATAATCATGCACTTAGCTATATAAATACTCAAGAAAAGTTGAGCAATAGACACTTGAAATGGATGGAATACTTAAAAGCCTTCACCTTCACCATCAAGCACAAGAAGGGACACCTAAACAAGGTAGCAGATGCATTGAGCAGGAGGCTCCTAACAGTCCAAGAGATTCAGTTGCAGAGCAATGGCATTGAAATTTTTAAGGGACTCTATGGTGAAGATGAAGATTTCTCTGAGGCATACAAGGTATGTTCTAAATTTGAGAATCATTTCCACAGTCCATTCTCTGAATACACCTTGCAAAGTGGTCTACTATTCAAAGGGAATCAACTATGTTTTCCCAAGGGTTCAATGAGAGAGAACCTCATTCAAGAGAAACACAATGGTAGCTTAAGTGGACATTTTGGTATCGATAAGATAGTAGAATTGGTGTAGAGATTCTACTATTGGCCCAAGATGCCAAAGGATGTCAGAAGATATGTGGAGCAGTGTGTGGTATGTATGAAAGCAAAAGGAGGATCCAACAATGCAGGTTTGTATCAACCCTTACCCATTCCAAATAGGCCATGGGAATTCATAAGCATGGACTTTGTGGTAGGTCTCCCTAAAACTAAATTAGGATTTGATAGTGTGTATGTAGTGGTGGATAGATTCAGTAAAATGAGTCACTTTATCCCTTGTAGAGCCACTCATGATAGAAGTTACATAGCTCATTTTTTTTTCAAGGAGATTGTTAGGATTCATGGTTTGCCTTTAAGCATTGTGTTTGGCAGGGATGTGAAGTTCATGAGTCACTTTTGGAAGACTCTATGGAAGAGGCTAGGTAAAAATCTATCCTTTGGGTCAGCATACCATCCCAAAATGGATGGGCAAATAGAGGTAATAAACAAGGTACTAGGAAACCTATTGAGATGCCTCACTAAGGAATATAGACAAACATGGGACATGATCATTCCCCAAGTAGAATATTCCTACAATGACATCATAAATAGGACCACAGGGAGGAGTCCATTTGAAATAGTTTATGGAATACACCCAAGAGGGGTATGTGAGCTCAAAGATCTAGGAGCCATGGAGCATAGGAGTGGCCATGCTGAATATTTTTCTCAGACCATGAAGGAAGTATAGGAGCAAGTTAGGAAGACAATCATGGAAGCCACTCACAAAATCAAGAACAAGGTGGACATGACAAGGAAGGATATACAATTCTCAATGGGAGACTATGTCATGGTTCATCTCAACAAGTCAAGACTAAAAAAGGGGATAGCAACCAAGTTACAAATGAAAAGAGTGGGGCCTTGTAAAGTGCTAGCCAAACATGGAAAAAATGCATACAAGGTAGAACTCCTGGCAAAACTGAACATCTCACCAGTATTCAATGTGGCAGACTTGATCAAATTTAAGGGATCTATATCAGAGGTCAATCAGGGCAGTAGAGATATACTTGAGGATCTCAATGACATGGTCCTACCTCCTAAGGAGAAGCCACATGCTAAGAATATTCTTGAATCAAGGTTGAACAAGAAGACCAAGAATAAGGTATATTTGGAACATCTCATCAAGTGGAAGGGATGTCTTGAATCAGAAGCAACATGGATAGAGGAAGCTAACTTCAAGAAGCGTGGAATAGACACCTCTATCCTCTCCTCCACTAAACCTTAATTCTCTTTTGTGTAGAGGGGGGAGTATGGTGCATGAGAACCTTATTTTATTTATTTTTGTAAGTCTTTTGTGAGTGGGATTTCACTAAGGTCATGTTGACCATGTTTGTGGGATCCATCAAGGATATGAAGTCCTAAAGGTCTTAGGTAGAGTGATGTGTCTCACTGGTCTACTATGGGATAATCAGATAGGATGTAATGCTAGGTCTTATTTTTGAGGTTTTAAGCATGGATATGGATTGTAGGGCCTAGATAGAGTCTAGAACCCCTTGTTAGCTTCCTAAGCTCTTTGGGGAAGCAATTTTGAAAAGTTGTCATCATAGTTGTAAAAGTTGCTTAGCAACTTTTGCAACTTTTGAAAAGTTGCTCGCCCTAAATTACCTCAAGACCTTAATCGGTGTTTAAGGGTCCTAAACCTTTCCTAAGAATATTTATGGATGCTTGGGCTCATATCCTGAGGTTGGAAGTCATACTATATGGAGTTTCTATTTTGAGTGTGTGTGCATAGTCTAGTTTGTATTGATTTTAATGGAACAGTGAGTTAATGAAGAGAATGTTGGTCTGAATCAGATCTCTTGGTGGATGTGTAATGTTTTTTTGTGGATGTAATTTCTATTTCTATAATTATTTTAGGGTTTTCATCATCTTTTCTTTTCTTAGTTTAAATCTTTTCTAAACTCTTGGTTCTCTAGTTTCTACCGAGGAGTTTGAACAATTGAGGGTCTAACTCACTATCCCACCATTCAATTTGTACAGCCTTTTGGGGATAGTGAGTAGACTCCATGTATGTATCATACATGGAAGGAGGAGCCTTGGAATGCATGCTAAGTATTTTTACAATCCATCCCTAGGCGAGCCATGTTGAGTCTGGCTAGGAAGGATTGATTGAAGCAGGAGTATAGCTTGCAGAAAAGTGATGGGAGCTAAATGGTAGGATTTGGAGGTCTTGTGTATGGTCATTACCAAGACCCAAATGTAAGGAGAGGATTTGATCAATCCATTTGATCAAGCAAAGCCACTTTTTACTTCACTGGATCAGAAAAAGCCTAAACTCCACTAAAAAGACCTATTTTTAGTAAGGGGTTGTACGGCCTAGGAGGGACCTAAAACCTCTAAAATGCTTGAGGTGTTACCTCATCTAGTAAGGATCCATAATTTATTTGCAGGGTCCTTTGGGATAGATAAAGGCGAAAGCCCTATCTTCTTGGAGAGGAGGCGTAATTAGGCCAGTCCTTGTAGCCCTATTTTACAAAGGAACTACCAAATCAGTAAGAAGAATGGGTGAAGTAAAGGTTGGAACATGTGTGTTGGCACACTTGAAGACATTTTCCCACACCTCCTTGCCTCTGCAAGCTTCCTAGTTCATTGGTAGGTGTAACTGATGAAGGGTGGTCCCCTTAATACCACAAACACATAACAAAAATAGGGAAACAACAACAATTTGCAAGAACAACAAATGGGCTTCTTATTATCTCCACAAATGTGGAATTACAAATTTTTAGAATTACAATATGCAAAGCCACATGGGCATTCCCCTTACAATATTCTCTAGGACAAAGCCTTGAATTATTACCCAGATCTACTACCAGAACTGCCTAGACAACACTACGGGCCTTCTTTATATAGACAATTTCCACCGCCCGAAAAGGTTCCAAAAATTTAGCCCTTAAGGCCGACTATACATAGAATTATTTTATTTTCATAATTTTTACAATAGGGTCGGCTCAAAAGAAATACAAAATATGCTTTTAGGTAGCCCAACTTTCGGAGGCCATAACTTTTTAACCGTAGCTCCATTTTTCTATTGTAACCACTTTTTGGAAACCCCATGATGAGATCTATAGTGTCTAACATGCGCAAGCTCCAGTCAGCTGGGGGTTGATCATGATTCAGAGCCTCTAAGGCCTTCAAATTTAAGCTCAAATATTTCATACCCAAAAACCTCAATAACTTCACCAATACTGATGATGTGGCAATGAAACTCAACTAGTAGGCTGAAATGACTGAGATGAACTTCCACCTATGAAATTAGAACATTCTGAGATTGTATGACCAACTTACTAAAAATAGTAAGTTTCCATAAATAGTAGCTCTGCACAAGATAACCCTTATTGAAAACAAAACTAGAAATATTTTTGGGTGATGCAAGATTGCTCTTACACCCAGGATGCTCCTACATCAGACACTCGAGGTAATTTGAGAAGTGACCCTATCACGAATCAGGTGTGAAGAGGAAAACCAAGATGGTTAACCTCCTCCCTTGTCAGCTATGATGAATCTTGAATAGGTCATCATTTCCACTTGACTAGATATTCTTCATAAGTCTTGTTCCTTATGCTTCTACCAACATGACTGTCCAGGATATCCTCAATCTCCTTGATATCTAAACTAGTTGCCAGAATACTCCATTGTGCTGTTGTAACCTCATCTTCAACACCTCCTTCATGATACTCTGTCAGATCTGAAACATTAAATACTGGTGAAATATTCAGCTCAGTAGGCAATTCGACCTCATATGCATTTCCTAAATCATGCTTCTTTAGTATCTACATGGCCCAAACTTCTTCATTTTCAACTTGTTATATGTACCAATTGGAAATCACTCCTTCCACAAATGAACCATGACTTCATCTCCAACCTTAAACTCTTTATGCCTCCTTTTCTCATTTTCCTTAGCCTTATACTATACATTCATCTTGGTAATATGCTTCCTCACCTCCTCATGGATGTTCTTCGAGTGTTCTGCAAAATCCTCAGCTTCAGCACTACTTATTTCTCCTTTATCTATCTTCCACAACTCAAATGCATTTCTTGGACTACTTCCATATACAATCTAGAATGGTGATTTACTAGTGCTCTAGTTGACAAAATTATTGTATGCAAATTCTGTCTGTGGTAAAATCAAATCCCATCTTGTTGGCTTATCTCCAACCAAACATCTCAACAAATTCTCAAAACTCCTATTCACCACCTCTATCTGTCCATCAATCTATGGATGATGTGATGAACTGAACTTCAAATCTATCTTCAACTTCTTCCACAATGTATGCCAGAAATATCCAACAAACTTAGTGTCCTGATCTGAAACTATGGTGTTTGGAAAACTATGTAGTCTCACTACTTCTCTGAAAAAAATTATGCTACATGAACAACATCATTAGTCTTCTTGCAAGGAATAAAATATGCCATCTTCAAAAATCTGTCAACTACCATAAAAATTGAATCATGTCCCACTGAGTCCTTGGAAAACCAAAAATAAAATCCATACTGATATCCTCCCATGGCTTCTCTAGTACAGGTAATGGCTGATACAACCCTGTATTCTGCTTCACTCCTTTCGCCATCTGACATACTCTGCAACTCTGTACAAACTTCTTGACATCTTGCTGCAACTGTGGCCAATAATAATTCTCACTAACCAAAGCAAGGGTTTTATCACGACCAAAATGTCCAGCCAATCCTCCGCTATGCTCATCCTTGATGAGATTCTCCCTCATAGAAATTCTTGGAATGCACAACTAACTCCCTTTGAATAGCATTTCATCATGGATGATGAAATCCAACCACTTCATTCTGTCTAGAGTAACAGGTTCTTTACAAGCTTTCCAAGCTTCACCAAAATTAGGATCCTCTGGATACAAATTATTGAGTTCCTTGAACCCAACCACCTCAATCTACATATCTGTTAGCAATAGTTACCTTCTTGTAAGCGCATCTGCAACCCTGTTAGACTTTCCACTTCTGTGTTTCAAAACAAATGTATAACTCTGCAAAAACTCAACCCATTTCAAATGCCTTTGATTCAACTTTCCTTGACTATTCAAATATTGCAAAGCTTGATGATCAGTATACAAAACAAACTCCTTAGGAAGAAGATAGTGTCTCCACTTTTTTAATGCTTGAACTATACCATAAAATTTTTGATCATAAGTAGAATATTTTCTCTTGGCATCATTTAACTTCCCACTGAAATAAGCAATAGGTTTACCTTCTTGGCTCATAACAGCTCCTATTGTAGTACCACTAGCATCACAGTCTACTTGAAACACCTTATTAAAATCTTGAAGTGCTAAAATAGGTTGTTCTGTAACTTTCTATCTCAACAGTTTAAAACTCTTATCTGCCCCATTAGTCCACTTGAACTCTTTTCTATCCCCTCTCATTATTTCAGTCAAGGGTCCACAAATACTGCCAAATTTTTTGATAAACTTTCTGTAAAAACTAGCCAAACCATGAAAAGATCTTACCTCAGTAGCACTCCTTGGAGTAGGCCATTCAAGGATAGCCTGCACTTTCTCTGGGTCCATTTTTAGATCTTCTACTAAAACTAAAAATCCCAAATACACTAACTCTTTCTTCACAAAACTGCACTTCTTCAAATTTATCAACAATTTCTCTTCTCTCAGCTTCTCAAATACCATACGAATATGCATCATATGTTCCTCCAATGTCTTGCTAAAGATTAAAATATCATCTAGGTAAACAATGACAAACTTACCCAGAAATTCTTTCAGAACCTCATTCATGAGCCGCATGAAAGTGCTTGGTGCATTGGTTAGCCCAAAAGGCATGACTAACCACTCATATAGTCCTTCCTTTGTCTTGAAAGTAGTCTTCCATTCATCTCTTTCTCTGATCTGAATCTGGTGATATCCGCTCTTCAAATCTATCTTTGAGAAATATACAACCCCACTCAAACAACCCATAATATCATCCATTCGTGGCAATGGAAATCTGTAATTGATTATGATCTTGTTTATTGCCTTGGAGTCTGTACACATCCTCCATTCTCCATTCTTCTTTGGTACTAATACTACTGGTATAGCATAGGGACTCAGACTCTCTCGAATCAACTCCTTCTACAATAACTCATGCACTTGTCTGTTCAACTCTTCACTTTCTACTGGTGTCATTCTATGTGCTGCCTTATTTGGAAAAATAGCTCGTGGAATCAGGTCCATCTAATGATTGATCTTCCTTACTGGTGGTAATCCATCAGGAACATTATTAGACACAATATCATGAAACTCATTCAACAAATCTACAACTTCTATAGGTACATCTTCTACTTCCTCTTTACTAGCTTTTGGAATTAAAGAAAAAAACACATGCTCATGCCTCATACCATCTAGGAATTTTCTTCCATCAACAAAAGTTATTCTTGCACTACCACATACCTTTTCTTCTGTGTCATTCAATGGATTTATCTTATGTTGCACTCCATCCTTTGTCAAAGAATAGATATTCGCACAACCATCATGTATAACACACCTGTCAAACTACCACGGCCTACCCAACAACATGTGACATGCATTCATAGATATGGTATCACATAGTTCCTCATCATGGTACTTGCCAATCTTGAACTTTACTAGGCACTATTCACTGACCATGACCTTGTGGTCATCCTATGCCCAAGCAATCTGATATGGATGTGGGTGTTTCTATCTCTTAAGCTTCAACTTTGTTACCATCTCTTTTGACATCAAATTGTCAGTGCTTCCACTATCAATAATTACATCACAACATTTACCCTCACACTTACACCTAGTGCAAAACAGGCTCCTCTTTTGCTCAAGTTCATTCTCACTACTCAACAGGACTCTTCTGTTAATCAACGTTTCTCCTCTTTTAGCATCTTCAAAATTTGACGATATGGCATCTTCATCTACATGTGCAACTCTATCCTAGCCTTCATTCCTCCTATATGTCTTTCCTTGGTGTTGAGGACATTCAAATGCCCTATGACCTTCTTCTCCATAGTGAAAACATGTTCCATGAAAGCCTCCTCTTCTAGATCCTTGTCCTCTTCCTCTTCCCCTCTGATCTCTATTATTCTAATCTTGGAAACAATTGGAATTGTTTCCTCTCAAATTTTGACTGCTACTGGCATCATCCTTCTTTTTCGGATCTTCATTTCAGCCTCCATATGACTGTCCACCAAATCTTCCACCATGACCTCTTCCATTTTGTCTGCTCTCAAACTTCTTGTTCAATTTTTCCTCTACTTTTAGGAAAAACTGGTATGTCTCTTCAATAATGTTCATTTGAACCAAACTCAACTCCTCTTGAATGCTCGGCCTCAACCCATTAAGGTAATGAGAAACTTTCTCCTTATCAGCTTCCACATGGCCTGTTCTGATGAGGATTCGATAAAATTTCTCTGTATACTCCTGAATAGATCTTTTTGCTTGCTTCAAACTTTACATCTTCTTCAATAGGTCAAGCTCATAATCAATAGGAATGAACTGTCGCTTTAGTTTATCCACCTTTCAATCCCATCTTGTGATTTTATCTTTCCCCCTTCTATTTCTCTCCCATTGAATCTCTTGTCACCAGATCTTCGCATGACCTTTTAGTCTAGCCTTCATGAATTTGACCCTATCAAGATCCTCAATATCTTCATACTCAAAATATTCTTCACATTCATTGATCCAGTCGATCAACTCCTCTGGGTTAAGATTTCCTAAAAATGCAGAAACCTCAATCTTAGGTCTTTTCTCAATCTTGGAAATGGCCTGAAAAAGTCTTTCTTCCTCCTGGTTCACAATTTCAACTTCTCTTTCTTGATCTTCTTCTTCAGCTTCATCCTCACTTTCATCTCTGGCATTAAGATTCATTCTTCTATGAATCTCTTCTTGCAATGCTCACACTTGTCTCTGGAGCGCTCTAACCTCAGGTGTTACAACACCAGCTCTTTCACCATGTTCCTTTCATGGAGGCATTTTTTCAATGCCCGCTAAAACCCTAACCACAATCCTGGTGCAAACTATCTCACAGTCAGTGATCTGTTTACACACTCTGGAACTCCTTCTCTAATACCACTTGATGAAGGGTGCTCCCCTTAATACCACAAACACATAATAGAAACAAAGAAACAACAACAATTTGCAAGAACAACAAATGGGCTTCTTATTATCTCCACAAATGTGGAATTACAAATTTTCAGAATTACAATATGCAAAGCCACATGGGCATTCCCCTTACAATATTCTCTAGGACAAAGCCTCAAATTATTACCCAGATCTACTACCAGAACTGTCTAGACAACACTATGGGCCTTCTTTATATAGGCAATTTCCAATGCCCGAGAAGGTTCCAGAAATTTAGCCCTTAAGGACGACCCTACATAGAATTATTTTATTTTCATAATTTTTACAATAGGGTCGGCTCAAAAAAAATACAAAATATGCTTTTAGGTAGCCCAACTTCTGGAGGCCATAACTTTTTAACCGTAGCTCCATTTTTCTATTGTAACCACTTTTCAGAAATGCCATGATGAGATCTATAGTGCTTGACATGCACAAGTGCTAGTCAGCCGAGGTCAATTGCGATCTGGAGCCTCTAAGGCCTTCAAAATTGAGCTCAAAGATTTCGTACCCAAAAACCTCAATAACTTCACTAATACTGATGATGTGGTAATGAAACTCAACTAGTAGGCTGAAATGATTGAGATGAACCTGCACCTGTGAAATCAGAACATTCCAAGATTGTATGACCAACTTACTAAAAATAGTAAGTTTCCATAAATAGCAGCTCTACACAAGATAGCCCTTATTGAAAACAAAACCATAAATATTTTGGGTGATGCAAGATTTCTCTTACACCCAGCATGCTCCTGCATTAGTAATACCCTTAGCCTAGCTTAAGGGACACTAGGTGCATGAAGAAGCCTAGAAGCATGAAGTTGAGTTTGAGTTGTTGAATCACTTTTGATAGATTGGTTGGGTCTAAGACCATGGGATTTAGCCATCCAAGACATCCTATTGGTCATTGGTGTAGGTGGATACACCTGAGGGTCACTAGGTGAACCTAAGAAGAAGGGCTTGTGATAACCTCCTTCCCAACCTCCCTATCATATTCGTAGGCAGAAAATGGTTCCAAGGACTCCACAAAAAATGGAGTGGTTGAACGCATGAATAGGACAATAATGGAGTGTGCAAGGAGTAAGAGGTTGCATGTTGGGATGCCTTTAAACATGTGGGAAGAGGCTGTAAAAACTTATATTTATATAATCAATAGAGGTCCCTCTACTCCTTTGGGTTGTGGTATTCCAGAGGAAGCATGGACATGCAAGAAGATGAGTTATTTTTTTTTTAGAACCTTTGGTTGTGAAGCATTTGCACATATAGATTCTGAAAATAGAACCAATATGTTAGCTAAGTCAAAGAAATGTATATTTTTGGATATGAAATTGATGAATTTGGCTATAGACTTTGGGATGTTGAAACTCATAAAATTTTAAGAAGAAGGGATGTCATATTCAATGAGATAGTGTTGTACAAAGATCAATTGCAGTGCAACATCAGAAGAAATAAAATGATTATGTAGTGCTGGATGATACTCCAAAAGATGATGTTCCAGTGGTTCCTTATGTTGTGAAAAAACAAAAACAACAAATACCACAAACTCCAATGAATGTTAGATGGTCAACAAGGCTCAGTAGACCTCCTAAAAGGTTCTCTCCCTCTTTGTATTCTATTTTATTAACAAATGTTTGTGAACCGGAAGGATATGATGAAGTTGTGTAGGTGGATACAAAGGTTTAGTGGGAGCTTTCCATAGAAGAAGAAATGAACTCCTTGCTAAAAAATCAGACTTGGGAATTATGTAAGTTACCTGCAGGTAAAAAGGCATTACCAAATAAATGGATTTATATGCTAAAAGAGGAGGATGGAGGTAAGAAAAGATTTAAAGTCAAGATAGTTGTAAAGGTATTTGTACATAAAAAGGGCATTGATTTTGATGAGATCTTTTCTCCAGTTGTAAAAATGACTTCTATACACAATATTTTAAGTATTGTGGCTACGAAAGATTTTCATTTGGAACAACTTGATGTTATTTAACAAATTTTCTCCATGGTGATTTGGAAGAAGGAATATATATGCAATAGCCACAAGATTTTGAGGTCAAAGGTAAGGAGAACTTAGTGTGCATATTGCAGAAAAGTTTATATGGCTTGAAGCAAGCACCTCGACAATGGTATATTAAATTTGATAGATTTATGGTTGAGCATGGCTTCAGTCAGTTTAATTCAAACCATTGTGTTTATTTTAAGAGGATGGATGATGACAACTATATTATTTTATGTTTATATGTTGATGATATGATTGTGGCAGGGTCTAACATGGATCACATTAAGGAGTTCAAACAACAATTAGCACAATTTTTTTCTATGAAGGATTTGGGGGCAGCAAAACAAATCCTTGGTATGAAAATTTATAGAGATAGGAAACATAATAAATTGACTCTATCTCAGGCTGATTATATTGAAAAGGTGTTGCAAAGATTCCATATGGAGAATGCAAAAGCTGTCACCACACCTTTGCCTATTCATTTGAAATTGACTACAGAGATGTGTCCTAAGACACAAGAGGAGGAAGACAAAATGTCCAAGGTACCATATGCCTCAGTTGTAGGAAATTTTATGTATCTCATGGTATACACTAGACCAGATCTAAATAAAGTGTATGCATATTTTACCACTTCATTCTAGTTTACTTTATAATCCTTCCCATGTTATTTGGGGTGTGTACCTTCCGATGTTATATTTTAACTCTAGAATCTGCTCTAAAGAGTAGCATATATTTTAACATTCTAACACATACAGGGGTGGTGGCACATTTGACTAGTGTGTAGGTCTCATAGATGAAAGTTGTGTAATCCCGAGGTCGAGAGTTTAAGCCTCTCTCACCTCATTTTTCTCAGACTGGACACTTCCATGTATGCACAATAAAAATATTGTTCTTTTCCTCCTCCATTTTATGTTATTTGTTTCATAATAATTTATACTATGAGAATATGGTATGCACAATAAAAATATTATGTATCTAATAATTTAATTTTCCCCCTTCATTATATGTTATTCATTTCATGGTAATGTATACTATGAGAATATAGTGTATCTAACAAAAAGATAATTCTGTCTATTTTTGTTCTATTTTGTTAGTTTACATGGATCACATGTTCTATAATGCATTGTAAAAACATGACATGATAAAAAATCAGACAATGTCAAATGATATAAATACTATAAGCTTATAAAATGAAAATTTGGCTTCATATGTTTTGTTGTAATTTTATAAAACTTGACGATAAAACTCGTTATGACTATTATCATTTGAAGAAGTTTGACGTCATTGTCAAATGTGGATAAAACATGGACTTCATTTTATTTTTCCATGTCTACAATTCCAATCCATATAAGTCCAATTCATTTGAATTTAAATTAATGCATAGGTCCTACATTTTATTTAAAATAGTTTACAAAGATTGGTAGCAAAATTTAAACTAGTTTACAAAGATTATGTTGGCACCCCTTTTTCTTGCATCTCATCTTTATCTATATTAGACTCTACATTTTCTATTTGTTTTCCAAATGGGTTGGGTCATCTTGCTTGATTGTACCTTTGGATGTTGTATCTTTCACCCCTCTTGTGTAAGTTAAATACCCAAGCTGGAAAAACTAAATATTATTAAATTAGAACTTACAAAAACCATATTGATCAAATTGGGATAATTCTTTTTCTAACATGTCGAGTTCAATTGATTTTTGAGCTATATTAATCATCAAACTAGGATGCAAATGAAATATTGTAACACCTTGAGTTTTTTTTTATGCTAAATTAATCATCAACCCATAGCATGCCCTTGGGTATATTCAAATAGATTAGTTTACATGGCTTAATCTTTACATGTGTCCAAGAAACAATTTACATCTACTTTAAAAAAATGATGATAGAGTGAGCTTGATCATTGCAACTTGATAAAATAATTCTAGAGTTTCCTCTATGTTTTAAGAACTGATATTTTATTTACCCATATATTAATTTCAGTTGGCTTGTGTGGAGGAAAAGTTATAATTGCTATTAGATGATATAGTTTTTATACCAATGCATATTGTCTTTCAAATTACATTCTATTTTGTTGGTCTACATGATATCACATGCCTTACATTGCATTGCAATAACATGGCATGATAAAAAATGAAACATGGCAACTACCAAGGCTACTTAAGATATTCAAAGTATACCATTTTCCATCATGTGTATGTGGCATCTTCAAATATGCAATATTTAGCTTCGTATTCTTTTGTAGATTTATATAACACATGATGTGCAAAAATCACTCTGATTATCATTGAAACAAGTCTAATGTTTTATTAGATTTTGCTAGAATTGACTTTGTTGCACAAGTGCATTTTTTATCCTTAGGTTCAAAACTATAATCGATATAATATGGAATTAAATTTAAGGATTTCAAATTTGAAGTAATACTTCTAACATCTTTATTTAATTTTTGAATAGCGTGTGCATGCACTAATGTCTTTTCCATATTTTTTAAGTAATGTGTATGCATATTTATAGTTATATTGGTAGCAAAATTCAAACTAGTTTACAAAGATTGTTTTGGAACCTCTTTTTCTGTGTCTAATTTTATCCATGTTCTGGTTGAATGCTCTACATATTTCCTTTGTTTCCAAAATGGGCTAGGTCATCTTGCTTGATTTTATCTTCCCCCCTCTCATGAAATTCGGATACCCAAGTTGAAATATCCAAAATTGGTTAGGTGTTAATGTTGTTAGAGTTTCGAGGGTATCTATTCCACTATTCTTTTCCTATCATCTGTGACTCCTCACCCTATTTCCTTTGTAATCATCTAATTTTTTTTTTGTTTTTATCTTTGTCAAGGTCTCAATAGTTTCCATTTGTGCATGTATTCCCTATTGATCTTGATAACTTTCCCTAGATCTTTCCCATATCTTCATAAGGTATTGATGTTTCCCATATCTTTGTATCATTCCTTGACATGCAGTATTCAGAGTTCTTGATATCCTAATCTTGAAATTATTTTAAGCATAAATCCTTTATTTATTGAAACTTTTGTTGGTTGTAGGAACTGCGGGAACCTCTAGATGGTTCTTGATTCTAGACGAAACCCTAACTCTCAACAATGGACAAGTTAAAATTTTCTATTCCTTTTCTGTATTGAATATATTTACATGTAACTATTAATATTTTGTCTACTAATTCTACCAAGTGGTATCTGAGTGGTTTTCTTTTCAATTATCTTCAACAGGAAGGTCTCATGATCAAGTGGGAGTCTCACGGATGAGTGGGAGTAATGGAAGAAAAGGATAAGTTGAATGTTGAGAATTTTAATGGGAAAACCTTTAAATTATGGAAAATGCAAATGGAGGACTATCTCTATCAGAAGGATTTATGGTGGCCATTGCGAGGAAAATCCAAGAAAAGAACAGTAATGATTGATGAGGATTGAGATATTTTGGATAGGAAGGCACTTGGCAGTATTCATTTATGCCTAGCACAATCAGTGGCATTCAATATTACATAAGCAAAAACAATTGAAGAGTTGATGGAAACCCTAGAAAAGTTATATGAAAAGCCTTCCTCTTTGAATAAGGTATTTCTTATGAAGCATTTATATAATATGAAAATGGTAGAAGGTGGGTAAGTTGCTGATCATTTAAATGAGTTTAATACATTTACCAACTAATTATCTTATGGTAATGTCAATTTTGTTGAAGAAATTAGGGCTCTCTTTATTCAATGCTCTTTGCCTGAAAGCTAGAATGGCTTGGTAATGGTTGTTAGTAATTCTATTTCTGGTTCAAATACCCTAAAATTTGATGATATTGTCAGTGTTATTTTGAGTGAGGAAATTCATAGGAAAATCTCTGGTGGATCCACATCAGGTAGCATTTCCAATGTAGAAAGTAGAGGTAGATCAATGGACATAGGAAATAATTATGGAGGTCATGGGAAATCTTGAGGAAAATCAAAGGGAGAGAGGTCTCAATCCAGGGGACCAAATTATTGTTGGTATTGTGGGAAACCAGGTCATAAGAGGAAAGATTATTGGTCTCAAAAGAATAAAGGAGACACACAAGAAGGTAATAAGGAGGCAAATGCGGTAAGTAACAAATTTGAAGATGATGTTTTGCTTCTTTCCCTTGAAGATGTTGATGATTCATGGGTTCTAGATTTAGGGGCTTCATTTCATGCTATACCCCATATAATTTATTTTCTTGATTATGTCCAAGGGGATTTTGGGCTAGTTTATTTGGGAGATAATAATCCCTTTTAGATTGTTGGAAAGGGAAGAATTAAGATTAATTTGCAGAATGGGAATCATTGGCTACTACAAGAGGTAAGGCATGTTCCAAGGCTGACTAGGAATTTAATTTTAGTAGGGCAACTAGGTGACGAAGGTTGCACAGTTTCTTTTAATGAAAAAAATTGGAAACTATCAAAAGGTTCCATAGTAGTAGAAAAAGGTGTGAAAGCAAGAACCTTATATCTTTATATAGTTCATACAGTTCCTTCTACTTTAATTGTTATAGAGAAAAGTTAATGTTTGGGGACAGTTGCTGCAGTTGAGCAAGTAGAATCTAAAATAGTCGACGTGGATTCTAAAACAACACTATGACACAACAGAATTGGACACATGAGTGAAAAAGGTATGAAATTACTTGATTTAAAGAAAGTTTTACTAAGTCTAAAATGTGTCAATATGGATTTCTGTGAAAGTTGTGTGTATGGTAAATAAAAGAGTTAGTTTTCTAAAGATTGGGAAGGAAAAAAAAGATGAGAAGTTAGAGTTTGTGCATAAAGATATATGGGGACCAACTCATGTATCTTCACTTAGTGGCTCTTTGTATTATGTTACATTCATTTATGATGAAACTAGGAAAGTATGGATATTAGGTAGAAATATGATATATTTGAAACTTTTTAAAAATGGAAAAGCTTGGTTGAGAATGAGATTGGTAAAAGACTAAAATATCTCAGATCTGATAATGGTGGTGAGTATTGCAACAAAGATTTTGAAGATTATTGTTCTTCTAATGATATTCATAGGCATAAAATGGTTCCAAGGACTTCACAAGAAAATGGAGTGGTTGAACGCATGAATAGGACAATAATGGAGTGTGCAAGGAGTACAAGGTTGCATGATGGGCTGCCCTTAAACATATGGGAAAAGGCTATAAAAAATTATATTTATTTAATTAATACAATTCCCTCTACTCCTTTGGGTTGTGGTATTCTAGAGGAAGCATAGACATGCAAGAAGATGAGTTATTGTTTTCTCATAACCTTCAGTTGTGAAGTATTTTCACATATAGATTCTGAAAATAGAACCAAGCTGGAAGCTAAGTCAAAGAAATTTATATTTGTTGGATATGGCATTGATGAATTTGGCTATAGACTTTGGGATGTTGAAACTCATAAAATTTTAAGAAGCAGCGATGTCATATTCAATGAGAAAGTTTTGTACAAATATCAATCGCAATAACATGAGAAGAAAGAAAATGATTAAGTAGTGCTGGACAATACTCAAAAAGATGATGTTTTAGTTGTTCCTCATGCTCTGCAACAACTGTTAATCTCTATTGAGCATTTAAGGTTGTCATTAGTATCAAAGGATAGTAAACAGGTCAGTCGGTTACTTATATTGAGACAATCGGTAACTAGAAGTAAGACAGAGCAGTCGGTAAAGCTTTTTACACTGAGCATCACATAGTTAACTGAGCACCAGTGACACCAACACTAACGATAAGTAAACACCGAGCATCATAATATATACCGAGAAGATTATATAGTGTTTATGGATGATCACAGAAAATGACATAGTAATCAGAAATGGCACATTATTCTATGCAAACAGTTATAACATATCGTAAAATGGTTTACCAAGATCGAGGAGCATTTATTGTAAAAGATATTCATTAAATGCAATGATTATCTTATTTGTATTAGTTGATCTAGGTTATTTTGCACCATAGATCTTAGGGTTATGATTACTTTTGTAACCTAATTTTTGCTAAGGTGGCAAAATAAAACACTATATATTTTGTTTGTTTGCACCATTTTTATGAGGTTGGTGAACTAATATATATGAATCAAGGAGCACTTGAAGATATTGCCTATCTTCAAGACAATCAGTTTACCGAGCAGAATAGAGTACAGAGGATATCAGATTAAGCAGAATCAGACAAGGCTACCGAGCAGAACAGAGCAGAGAACCATCACAGATAAGGTGATATTTTGATAAGCACTTATAGATCTATTTCAGACAATTGAGTTGTCAACTAGCAGATACTTGCCTATTACTTTCTGAAAATTGTGATAGAGTTTTTGATAAATTTCTTAATAGAGTAGACTTAACAGTATTTGTATAAATCTCTTAACCGAGTACACACTTCATTTAGTGTTGTTAAATCCTATAACTAGGTAGATCTAGCTAATCTAATATGTTTCTCCTAACAGGGTAAGATCACCAGAAGTGATCAAAACTTGTAGCCTTAATAGGCAACCTTTTCTATCTGTAGTAGTGAAGAATTTGTGGGTGTCATCCCCACTGCAGTTTTTACCTTCTAACAAGGGTTTCTGCATTACCAAAATACTTGTGTTATGTGATTGTCATATTAATTTCATGTTGTTTACTTTCTTAAGTTAACAAGATGATTGATTTATGCAATTAGATTCAAGCTATTTTGATTGGTTATCACAGTATTCAGTTATTGATCAGAAAGGTTTCTACAAGTAAAGTTTTGAAGTCACTGATTCACCCCTCCCCTCTCAGTACCTATCTCTCCTAATTCTAGCAATTGGTATTAGAGCTTAGTTCTCTTGTTGAATAGTCTAACCACTGAAGGGAAAAGATCTATGTCATGGAGAGATACAAGCTTGACAAGACTATTGAGAATCAGAAGATACAAATGCAGATGTTTGTGGAACAGTATAAACAAGCCAAGGAAGAACTAAAGAAATTACTGGTTGAAAGAAAGAACCTTGCAATTCAGCTGAATGAAATAAGTTATCATGAAGAACCTATTGATGAAATATTTGATCATATTGGATCAAGCTCTGGAAGCATCTTTGACATATCCAAAAGCATAATCTCTGAGTTATCTGAAAAGAATCAGCATCTATCTGAGCAAGTGAAAGCACTTCAAATCGGTCATGAATCTCAAATGGTGAGAATGGTGGAAATTATGAACAATGCTAGACAAGCTGAACAAGATCAGAATCTGGCTATTGAAGACTGAAGACTGATGACTGAACAACTTCAAGAAAAAGAAAGTGAAATATAGAGACTCACTGATCGTCACTTCCAAGTATCAAATCAGATGATGACAGTTAATCAAGAAATGAACCGAGTAAATGGAGAATTATCAAGAAGACTTGAAGATGTTGCAATACTCAGAGAAGATAATGAAAAAATGAGAAATGAAATAAAGACACAAAAGCAACACAATGAAATGATGAAGATAGCTGAGGATAACTCTAAAAAGATTGATGATTTCCTGACTAATCAGAGGAGATTCAGAAGCAGAGTCGGTATAGGCTACACCGGTGAAGGAGAATCATCACAACAAGATGAAAAAGTCAACAACAATCAAACTCAGAAACCTAAAGTGATGACATGTTACCACTGTGAAAAATAGGACATACATGTAATGTGTACAGAAGCAAATCATAAGGTAAACCTCCTCTCATTCCTAAATTCAATGGATATTGTTATTATTGTGGTAAGTTTGGACATCCAGCTTATGAATGCAGAGCAAAGAAGAATGACATTGCTAATAATACTACTGAGGAGAAAATATGCTATACTTGTAATAAGCATGGACACACTGCAAGGGACTGCAAGGCGAAAATGAAACAAGTCTGGACACCTAAAGAGAAACAACAATGAAAGCCATATCAACTAAAGAGGCAAGGTAACTCATATGTTTTGGATTATAATACATGGACTAATTGTCTTGCATGTGGTCGGTATGGACATATTGTAGCAAACTGTTATAGAAAGAGTCAGATTGGACAATTAAGAAACTGGGCAAATGCAGGAATGGCATGTATGCACTGTCACAAGGTTGGTCATGTAAGAAAGAAATACAAAGACCGAGCACCTGATGAAAACCATATATTTGAGAGTGGATATAACATTGTAGATATTATGAAGTTAAGGAACACAATGTGGAAGAAGGCATCTAATGAGAATGTTGAGTCAAGTAACACTATCGATGAAACCTCATCCACTGGATTGGGTGACATCGATACCTCCACTTAAGATGAAAAGGTATGTATGGAACTGACATTTTAAATAATCACATTTTACATACAGTTCCTTACATAAGATGTACAAATATCAAATCTTCATGAATAAAGATGCACCCTGGTTTATGTGTTATAAGTTTACAAATGTTATATAGTCGGTAAAAGAAGAAACGTGAGTTGGTTATCCGTCGGTAATCACTATACAAGGTTAACCAACAATAGTACAAACTGATGAAGAAATTCTATGTTAATCGAGAAAAAGATATTGTAGACATTACTGAGCTGATAGTCATTTCATACCAAAAGTTAGGTCACGCATTTAATGCATCAAAGTTTGAGCGACAATATCAAAAAACCTATAAATACGCGAAAACAGAGTTCATTATTACATTGCGATTTCGAAGAAAGGAGATTTTTACAGAGAAGAGTTCGAGCTAAAGATTTTTAGAAAAGATTCCAAGCTACTGTAGATCAAACCAACGATAATTCTTCGACGATAATGAGTAAGTTCATCTGCCTATCAAACACTGGTTATCTATTGTTTTCTGAAACCCTAGAAACAATTTATGGCATCGACTTCGACCGCAAGAAAATCATAGAACATTAAGGAGGAAGTGGAATTAATTGTTAGGGCACACTTTGTCGAGGATAAATTCAAACCTCATCCCAAGGTCACAGCACAAATAGACGATATGGGCACATTTTCTAGTATTCCAGATAGGGTTTTGTTAACAAAAGATGTTAGGGCCTACATTCACTGCAAGATCAGTGAAGTATGTGATTTTGAGACCATTGTATCTTATCAAAAAATTTGTGGACTAGATGGTAAGATTAAATCTGAATACAAGAAGATTGAAGAGCCAGGGTTACGGTGTTTCACATACTTCCTGCAATCCTTCCAAAATGACTAGATAAGAATCATGCTAAGAAGATTTCATGATGGAAAATTTTGGTTAGATAAACCTATTGAGGTCACTAAGAAGATTATCAATAGGGTTACTGGGTACCCTAGAACCGACAAAGCCAAAGCCTTTTGAAGTTCATCTCATCCCGACGTAGAAAAGAACACTAGAGCTCAATGGGATGGTAGGGCACTAAAAATATCAACTATCAAAGATCCAATGGTAAAATTCATAGCTCATGTCATCGGGTACAAGATATTCCAATCAAGAAAACCAAATAGTGTACCCTGCAATGCCGTGGACATGGCCTACAAAATTATGAAGAAAGATCACTAGGTTGATCTTGCTGAGCTACTACTACACCAACTGCATGACAATATGAAGACAATAAAAGCAAAGAAGTCCAATACATGTAAGTACAGATCACTGCTTGTCTATACATTTCTCTATCTACAAAAATATGTACCGGGTATTGGTAAAGTAAACTAGCAATCAGACAAATCGATAACTGCTCAAATCGGTGAAATGATGAGAAGTCTAGGAGACAATCTGAATAAGGAATTCAATGCATATTTCAAGGAATTTCAAACAAAAATGCAACAAAGAAGTAGAATTCCAAAGGAATTAGTAAGTAAATTTGAAGATGACATATGCTTTGTGGTAAGCATAGACCACTCAATGATAAAGGCAGTAGAAATGAGAACAAAATGGCTAGCACCGATGGGTTATGAAATGAATCATGATTTCACTTTGAAATCTATCAATGCATTACTGGCATTATCGATAGATATCACTACTAGTAGGTTTGGTGTATATGAGGAAGCTAAGTCTAGAATCACAATGGATATAGAGATTGGAAAAATGTCTAGAAGGGCAAAGAAAATGAGAAAAGATCTCTCAGCAAAATATGGAACTACATCTAACTCACCTAAGGAGTCACTAGTTGATGAGGCAACTGAAGGTTAGTTATAGTTGACTGACAAGCCCTATGATAGTGAGGAGACCGAGTCAGACAAAGAAAAGGATCACACACTGGTTCCTCCCACCAATGATGAAGAATAAATTCAACTACCCACAACTGATGAACAAGAAATTCAGCTACCAGAACCTGAAGGAATGAGGACACATTCATCAACTACAGCACAATCTACTGAGAAAGAAGAAGCAGTAAAAGTAGAAAAAAGAAGAGCAGCTACACCGATGAAGAAATACATAAAGAGAAAGAACAAGAAGGTAGCTGAGCCACCTAAGAAAAAGAGGAAATACATAAGGAGTAAAGAAGATATAGAGGAGAATGACACTAAAAATGACCCTGATGTTAGCTTGTGGTGACTAATCAGGAAAGTACTATCCAGGAAAGTACTGTACACTTTTCCTCCCGACCTCGCCGGGGTTCGGGGCCGGGCCGGGCCCCGAGCGGGGGTTTGGGGGCGGCAGCCCCCAAGAGCAGGGGTTCGGGGGCGCAGCCCCCAAGGAAAATTTTTTTGAGGCCGACTACTTTTTTCAGTTATTTGGGCCGACTACTTATAACTCATTCTAACCCTAAAGCGGGAAAATATTGTATAATATGGCTTAGGGTTAGGGATTTTTACGATGTATGATTTTAATACTTGCGGCAAAGTTGGGCTGTAAGGGATTACGGATTGTAATCAGGTTGTAATCACTGGATAATAATAATATTGGACTTGCTATTGGTGGACGTAGCCCAGGGATTGGGTGAACCACGTTAAATCTGTGTGCCATTGTGTTCTATTCTGTGTGGTTTATTATTTTCTGATATTAGTTATATTTGCACATAATTGTTATTTCTGCCTTGTTAATCCTAACACCTGATCAATTCAAGTTAGTTTGTAATAGGGAAAGTACTATAGAAGAAATTATTGAAGATATAATTGAGAATGGAAATCTTACAGATCTAGGCATAGGCAAATTTGGCAAAATGTTAATTAAGGACAAAATAAAGATAGAACATGCTATTGTCCAAATGATGATAAAATTCAAGAGAGTACCAATGGAATTTGCATGTCAATTGCCAAAAGAACTTGATGAAAAAATAAGTGAGAGATGGGCTATTGCACTAGATAAAGTGAAAAGGAAAAGAGAACGGTCACTAGGTTGAGCTGCCTCACACTTTAGCTATGCTGAGGTAAGTGAATACATGAAAAAGTATCAGGCTAGATTTCTAGTCAAGAATAGAGCAATGTAGATCATGGATGAGAATGTGGATGATATGGATGTCATATGTGACTCTCTATGGACATCAATTTTGAAAGTAGAAGAGAAAGTTGAACATGAAGCATTCCTGAAACTGTCTAAGAAGAGACATAGTTCAAAAGATAAAGGTATTTTCATTGATGATAACAAAGGTAAGAAAATCGAAGACACCAGTATATCAATTACCGAGGTAATTGATATCGCAAAACAAAAGGAAGAAATCAAAATTTTGCAGGATGCACTGGATCAAGTTAAGATCCACTTGCAAAAGAAAACTGATGATGATGCCCTCATTGAGGACATCACTAACAGTGATCCTAATGATTTGGATGATGAAGATGTGACCATTGCACCATACAAAGATGAAGCATTCGACACTTCTAGTGTGCTCACATCACTATCAGGTGAACTACCTATACTTGTAGAAGCAGTTGAAATAATCTCACAAGTACAACCTGATGTCTCTCATCCTGAGCCAATTAAAGATACTACTGAGATTCAAGCACCCGAGCAACTTACAAATACAAATGAGCCTAACAAACTAGAGGCACAGTCTATAGAACCAAAGGAACCAGAAGAAACCATGTCAACCAAGGTGAACCCACTTGAAACTACAACCGAGACTCCCACACAATCTATCGAGGAGCAGAAGAAGGATGATACAGTGTCAACTGGGAAGGATACTCTGAGGAGTAAAGAAAAAGCTATTGTCATAAGTGAGAAGAAGTCACCTCTTGCCCAGAAGAATAAGAAGAAGAAAGCCAAAGGACCGGTCACCATTGATGAAGTTATCATTATACCAGAATGTGACCCAAGAATCCTAAGCCCTGAGGAACTAAGTAGGTATGGCGAGTTATGTTCAAGGAAAGTGGCACAAGAGAAGTTAAGGCAAGAACACAAACATAAAGAAGTGTTAAATGATGTATGGGATATTCTACAATAGATAGTACCAGAAAAAAATATTGATGAGAATACTCCCATTATAGATTAGCTTGCCACACTCACTGACAAAATCAATGCCCCTGATATAGATGCGGATAGAAGAATAGAAGAAAGGGAATAATCCAAGATTTAGAACATATTGGCAAAAAGTATTAGTACAGTTGTGGCACTAAACAAAGTAAAATTATCTGAGGTCATTACCAAGGTAAAATCTATCACCCAGATAATCTATCAACTTCTAATCAAGCTTTGTACTTTAGACACCTTCACTGTAGAAGTCGGTGAAAAGATAAAAAGTTTAGAAGCAGAGATAAAGTTTAGTACACAAGCAGCTATCGTTGAGCCAACTACTTTCTTAAAGCATATTAACTGAGTTCAAGAACTCCGACAGCTAATAGCAGACCTAAGGAAACAAGAAGTGCTCATCACCAATCAGGTTACAGAGTTACAGAAAGAACTCACTCCTTACCTAAAGATTTTTGAAACACACATTGTCAAAGCTGAGAAACTTGTAGCAACACCAGAGATTTTGATGTTGGATAATATCTTTGACATGCATGCACAATTCGGTCTTGAGCATATTGCTCTTACCAACTTGAAAGAGGAATGGGACAGCCTCTTGGATTCTATACAGAAAACCCATACAAACATTCTTGATAAGATGTAAGTATACATTATATTTTTTTTTGCATTTGGCATTATTATCAAAAAGGGGGAAAACCATGTATATGCCAAATTAGTATACTTTGATATGTATATTACATACTACCAAGAGCATGCATCGAGGGGGAGTACTTTTTGTACTTAAAAATTTTTGTTATGTATATGGTGCAGATATAAGGAATTTATAGAAACATTTTGTCTATATACATTTTGAAGTTTTGATACTAATGCCAAAGGGGGACATTGTTAATCTCTATTGAGCACTTAAGGTTGTCATTAGTATCAAAGGATAGTAAACAGGTCAGTCGGTTACTTATATTGAGACAATCAGTAACTAGAAGTAAGACAGAGCATTCGGTAAAGCTTTTTACACTGAGCATCACACAGTTAACCGAGCACTAGCGACACCAACACCAACAATCAGTAAACACTGAGCATCATAGTATATACTGAGCAGATTATACAGTGTTTACCGATGATCACAGAAAATGGCATAGTAATCAGAAATGGCACATTATTCTATGCAAATGGTTATAACAGATCGTAAAATGGTTTACCAAGATCGAGGAGCATTTATTGTAAAAGATATTCATTAAATGCAATGATTATATTATTTGTATTAGTTGATCTAGGTTATTTTGCATCATAGATCTTAGGGTTATGATTACTTTTGTAACCTAATTTTTGATAAGGCAAAAAAATAGAACACTATATATTTTGTTTGTTCGCACCATTTTTATGAGGTTGGTGAACTAATATATATGAATCAAGGAGCACTTGAAGATATTGCCTATCTTCAAGACAATCAGTTTACCAAGTAGAATAGAGTATAGAGGATATCAGATTGAGCAGAATCAGACAAGGCTACTGAGTAGAACAGAGCAGAGAACCATCACAGATAAGGTGATATTTTGATAAGCACTTATAGATCTATTTTAGACAATTGAGTTGTCAACTAGCAGATACTTGCCTATTACTTTCTGACAATTGTGATAGAGTTTTTGATAAATCTCTTAATAGAGTAGACTTAACAGTCTTTGTATAAATCTCTTAACTGAGTACACACTTCATTTAGTGTTGTTAAATCCTATAACTAGGTAGATCTAGCTGATCTAATATGTTACTCCTAACAAGGTAAGATCACCAGAAGTGATCAAAACTTGTAGCCTTAACAGGCAAACCTTTTCTATCTGCAGTAGTGAAGAATTTGTGGGTGTCATCCCCACCGCAGTTTTTACCTTCTAACAAGGGTTTCTGTGTTACCAAAATACTTGTGTTATGTCATTTTCATATTGATTTCATGTTGTTTACTTTCTTAATTTAACTAGATGGTTGATTTATGCAATTAGATTCAAGTTATTTTGATCGGTTATCATAGTATTCAATTATTGATCAGAAAGGTTTCTACAAGTAAATTTTTGAAGTCACTGATTCACCCCTCCCCTCTCAGTACCTATCTCTCCTAATTCCAACAACAACAAATACCACAAACTACAGTGAATGTTTGACAGTCAACAAGGCTCAGTAGACCTCCTAAAGGTTTTATCACTCTTTGTATTCTATTTTATTAACAAATGCAAGTAAACCAAAAGGATATGATAAAGTTTTGTAGGTGGATACAAAGGTTCAGTGGGAGCTTTCCATAAAAGAAGAAATGGACTCCTTGCTAAAAAATGAGACTTGAGAATTATGTAAGTTACTTGTAGGTAAAAATACATTACCAAATAAATGGGTTTATAGGCTAAAAGAGGAGGACAGAGGTAAGAAAAGATTTAAATCTAGGTTAGTTGTAAAGGGATTTACATAGAAAAAGGGCATTGATTTTGATGAGGTCTTTTCTCTAGTTGTAAAAATAACTTCTATACGCACTATTTTAAGTATTGTGGCTACTAAATATTTGCATTTGGAACAACTTGATGTTAAAACAACTTTTCTCCATGGTGATTTGGAAGAAAAAATATATATGCAACAACCATAAGGTTTTGGGGTCAAAGGTAAGGAGAACTTAGTGTGCAGATTGCAGAAAAGTTTATATGGCTTGAAGAAAGCACCTCGACACTGGTATATTAAATTTGATAGCTTTATGGCTGAGCATAGCTACAGTCAGTGTAATTCAGAACATTCTTTTTATTTTAAGAGGATGGATGATGAGAGCTACATTATTTTATGTTTATATGTTGATGATATGATTGTAGCAAGTTCTAACATGGATCACATTAAGGATTTGAAAAAATAGTTAGCACAATCTTTTTATATGAAGGATTTGGGGGCAACAAAAAAAATCCTTGGTATGAAAATTTACAAAGATAGGGAACATAATAATAAGGCTCTCTCTCAGGATTATTCTATTGAAAAGGCATTGCAAAGATTTCATATGGAGAATGCAAAATCTTCCAGCACACCTTTTCCTATTCATTTGAAATTGACTAAGGAGATGTGTCCCAATACACAAGAGGAGGAAGAAAAAATGTCCAAGGTATGATATGCCTCAACTATAGGCAGTTTGATGTATGCCACAATATGCACTAGACCAGATATTGCACATGTTGTAGGAGTTGTCAGTAGGTATTTGAGTCATCCTGAAGTTGAGCATTGGAATGCAGTAAAATGGATTCTCAAATATTTGAGAGCTACATACAATAAATGCTTATATTTTAAGGGCTCTAATATTGATTTAAAAGGATATGTTGACTCAGATTTGGTAGGATATTTAGATACCAGGAGGAGTACCACAGGTTATGTGTTCATTTTTGGTGGGACAACAATGAGTTAGATTTCCCAACTACAAAAGGTGATTTTTTTATCCACTACAAAGGAAGAGTATGTTTCTGCTACAGAGGCAACTAAGGAGATGATATGGCTATAATTCTTCATGGAAGAGTTGGGAAAATCATAGACTGACAATTATCTATTTACAAATAGCCAAAGTTCCATCCATCTTGCAAATAATTTTTCCTTCCATTCAAAGACCAAACATATATAGTTGAGGTATCACTTCATTCGGTTAGTATTGGATAATTGATAGTTAAAGTCAGACAAGATACATACAGATGAAAATACAATGAATATATTTACAAAGGAAGTGATATGGAGAAGCTAAACTCCTCTTCATCTTTGGTTGGTCTCCATGACTAAAAATAATAAAAAGAACAACAGAGTCCAAGGTGCATCAATCCAGTGGGAGCCTTAGGGGTAGCGGTGTTGCTACATGACCAGTCTCCAAGTGGGAGGTTTCTTAGTGTGGAGCTTGATCAATCCCCAAGTGGGAGATTATTGGTTTGTGGTGACTAATCAAACAAGTACTATACACTTTTCATGTATCATGTTTTTGGGGTTAACTCATTAAGCATTTTTGAGTTGACACATCAAACATTTCCCTAGGTTGACTCGTCAAGCTTTTCCCTAGGTTGACTCATCAGGTATTTTTAGGGTTAAAGAACAACAGAGTCCAAGGTGCATCAATCCAGTGGGAGCTTTAGGGGTAGCGGTGTTGTTACATGACCGGTCTCCAAGTGGGAGGTTTCTTAGTGTGGAGCCTGATCAATCCCCAAGTGGGAGATTGTTGGTTTATGGTGACTGATCAAGAAAGTACTATACACTTTTTATTTATCATGTTTTTGGGGTTAACTCATCAAGCATTTTTGAGTTGACACATCAAACATTTCCCTAGGTTGACTCGTCAAGCTTTTCCCTAGGTTGACTTGTCAGGTATTTTTAGGGTTAAATTGTTAACCAACATAAGTCTTTTTATAATGGCTTAAGGTTAGGGTTTTCTTAATATATGATAATTTTATAGCTTCTTGCAACGGTATTGAGTTGCAAGTGATTACAGATTGTAACAGGCTGAAATTACTAGATAATAAGATTGGACTCTCCATTTGGTGGAGTAGCTCAGGATTGGGTGAACCATGTTAAATCTTTGTGTCTTCTTGTTCTACTTATGTGTGATATATTCCTTTGCATTATTGAATATATTTTCATGTAACTGTTAAATTTATGTCTGCTAATCCTAACAACACCTTGGTATGCAAATACTGAAAATTATGTAGTTGCTAACAAAATCCTTTATTATTTCTCACCTAAGGAAAAGAGATTGTTGGTTGAGAAAAGTTTTAACTTTTCTTGGATAGAAGACTGCTTGTTCTACATAGGACCCGATCATGTAATGTAGAGAAGTGTCCATGGGGTTGAGACTTATGAAATCCTCCATGCATGCCATGATGAGCTATGTGGGGGCAATTTTGTAGTAAAGATGACATAATGAAGGTCTTAACAATATGATACTATTGGCCTACACCACATAAGGGTGAAGAAAGCTATATTATAAAATGTGATTGATGTCAGAGGATGGATAATCCTACAAAATCTGATGAAATACCTTTATACCCTCAGGTAGTGGTCACACATTTTGACAAATGGGGTTTTAATTTTGTTGGACCCATAGATCCACCATCAAATGGGAACTCTTACATCTTGGTATGTACTGATTATGTCACTAAGTGAGTGGAAGTAAGAGAAATGAAACATGCCAGGGATCAAAAAGTTGCATAATTCTTGTATGATGAGATCTTCACTAGATATAGAGTTCCAAGAGATCTAGTGATATATTAGGGAGCATTGTTTACATCAACACTAATCATTGCACTAATGAATGAATATAACATAAGGCACAATAATTCTATTCCATATCACCCTCAAGAAAATGGACAAGCAGAGATCACTAACAGGTAAATAAAGTCTATTATTACAAAGACATTCCACTTGCTCAAAAAGGATTGGGCCAATGAACTTCCTGAGGTAGTGTGGGCTTATATAACTACTTGGAAGACCACAACAAGGTTGACACCCTTTGAGTTGTTTTATGGAAAGACAATCATGATTCCCATTGAGTTTGAACATAAAACTCTAAGGATAGCCTTAGAAATGGATATAGATTTTCCTGTAGCATAATGGGAAAGGATCCTACAGCTGAATGCATTGGATGAAATGAGGAAGTCAAACCTGTAACACACTGAATTAGTTCAAATTCAAATGAAAAATTGGTATAAAAGTCACACCAAAACCAAAAAGTTTTCCTCTAGTGACTAGGCACTGTTATATGACTCTCGCTTTCAAGAAAATAATGGAAAGTGGAGCACAAGATGACTTGGGTCATATGAGATAGAAAAAGTGTTTGACAATGATTGTACCTTTGGATTTTTTATCTTTCACCCCTCTTGTGTAAGTTAAATAGCCAAGCTGGAAAAAATAAATTTTATTTTAAATTAGAACTTACAAAACACATATTCATCAAATTGGGACAATGTTTTTTCTAACATGTCCAGTTCAATTGATTTTTGAGCTATATTAATCATCAAAATAGGATGCAAATGAAATATTGTAATGCCTTGAGTTTATTTTTATGCTAAATTAATCATCAACCCATAGCATGCCCTTGGGTATATTCAAATAAATTAGTTTACATGGGTTAGTCTTTACATGTCCAAGAAACAATATACATCTACTTTTTAAAAATGTTGATAGAGTGAGCTTCATAATTGCAACTTGAAAAAAATAATTCTAGAGTTTCCTCTATTTTTTAAGCATTGATATTTTATTTATCCATATATTAATTTCAGTTGGCTTGTGTGGAGGAAAAGTTATAATTGCTATTAGATGATATAGTTTTTATACTGGAGTGAACATTTTCTTTCAAATTAAGTTCTATTTTGTTGGTCTACATGAGATCAAATGCCTTACATTGCATTGCAATAACATGGCATGATCAAAACTCAAACATGGCAACTACCAAGGCTACTTAAGATATTCAAAGTATACCATTTTCCATTACGTGTATGTGGCGTCTTCAAATATGTACTATTTAGCTTGGCATTTTTTTGTACATATATATAACTCATGATGTGTAAAACTCACTCTAATTATCATTGAAAAAAGTCTAATGTTTTATTAGATTTTGCAAGCATTGACTTTGTCGCTTAAGTGCATTTTTTATCCTTAGGTTAAAAACTACAATCGATATTATATGAACTTAAATTTAAGGATTTCAAATTTGAAGTAACACTTCCTACATCTTTATTTAATTTTTGAATAGTGTGTGCATGCACTAACATCTTATGCCATATTTTTAAAATAATGTCTATGCATATTTATAGTTATATTGGTAGAAAAATTCAAACCAGGTTATAAAGATTATTTTGGAACACCTTTTTTTCGTGTTTAATTTTATCCATGTTCTGGTTGAATACTCTACATTTTTCCTTTGTTTCCAAAATGGGTTGGGTTTCCTTGCTTGATTGTATCTTACCCCCTCTCATGCTATTCAAATACCAAAGTTCAAATATCCAAAATTGGTTAGGTGTTAATATTGCTAGAGTTTTGAGGAAACCTAGGCCACTGTTCTTTTCCTATCATTTGTGACTCCTCACCCTATTTCCTTTGTAATCATATAATTTGTTTTGTTTTCATCTTTGTAAAGGTTTTGATAGTTTCCATCCATGCATGTATTCCTTATTGATCTTGATAACTTTCCCTAGATCTTTCCCATATCTTCATAAGGTATTGGTGTTTCCCATATCTCTGTATCCTTCCTTGACATGTAGTATTCAGAGTTCTTCTTGATCTCCTAAGCTTGAAATTATTTTAAGCATAAATCCTTTACATGGGTTAATCTTAACATGTCCAAGAAACAATTTACATCTACTTTAAAAAAATGTTTATAGAGTGAGCTTGATCATTGCAACTTCATAAAATAATTCTAGAGTTTCATCTATTTTTTAAGAATTGATATTTTATTTATCCATATATTAATTTCAGTTGGATTGTGTGGAGGAAAAGTTATAATTTCTATTAGATTGTATAGTTTTTATACCAATGAATATTTACTTTAAAATTATGTTCTATTTTGTTGTTCTACATGAGATCACATGCCTTACATTGGATTGCAATAACATGACATGATTAAAACTCAAACATGGCAACTACCAAGGCTACTTAAGATATTAAAAGTATACCATTTTCTATCATGTGTATGCGGCGTCTTCAAATATGCAATGTTTAGCTTGGCATTATTTTGTACATTTATATAATGCATGATGTGTAAAACTCACTCTGATTATCATTGAAACAATTCTAATGTTTTATTACATTTTGTAAGAATTGACTTTGTCGCATAACTACATTTTTTATCCTTACGTTCAAAACTATAATCGATATAATATGAAGTTAAATTTAAGGATTTCAAATTTGAAGTAACACTTCTTACATCTTTATTTAATTTTTGAATAGTGTGTGCATCCACTAACATCTTATGCCATATTTTTTAAATAAAGTGTTCGCATATTTATAGTTATATTGTTAGCAAAATTCAAACCAGTTTACAAAGATTATTATTGAACCCCTTTTTTCATGTCTAATTTTATCCATATTTTGGTTGAATGCTCTACATTTGCCCTTTATTTCATGTTATACACTAAGTTTGCGCCCTTGTTTCAAGCTCTCGTAGTCTTGATAACCTAGTATAACATGGGAATCATCTCCAGGTTGTGGGACCTATGCTAACTGAGATGAGACCTCCAGGTTCTAGGCTGGTTCCTCTTGGATAATCACCTTAATTTGCTTCTAGATAGAAAAAGTAAATCTTTTGAGGGAAAGGGATAGAAGGAATGCTTGAAAGGGAAATGACTGAAAGCAAACTATCCTACTAGGTGATACACAAAAAATATGGTATGAATTATAGTATAAAAGATGAAATCAATGAATAGAATTAGGCCTAGGTGATCACAACTCACTGAATAGGTTTGCATAAGTACTTCATGGAAGGGTCTGTAGATAAAAAGAGTTATTCAGGGAAAGAGAGATTCTTTCACAAACAATAACACCCCTTGGAATTAGACAACAATCTATGACCTGCAAACAAACATTCACCTCTGAAACTAGGTATAGGAATGAGACAAGATATTTAAGGGGTTGAAGTATACCCACAAAAGCACTCACATCCAATCATCCACAATGATACACAAAATTGCAGAAAGAAAGAGGGATCAAGAATCCTAAGATATCACTGAGAAACATGTAAATACTGAATTCATTAAGAAATAACTCACACAAGAAGGCATAGGGACATGAAGAATGTCACAAAAACACCTTCAATATCTGAATTATCAATGAAAGGTTACAAAATGTAGAAAACCAGAGGACAGAAAAAATGTCTCAGATAGCCTTCTAAGAAAAGATATTTTTTCTCTTTACAAAATGTGAACTCTTAGCTCTAAATCTCTCAAAAAACAATATATACATCTCCTCTTGCACGTAGGCAGGAGAAAAAAATCTAATTAGGGTTACATAATTTTTCATATAATAATCAAACCCTAAATCTATCAAATTCGGCCATAAATGCACATGAAAATATCCCAGCTAATCAGATATGTCTTGAGTGCCCATCCCTGTATTGAATCTGCCTGCAGACAAAAAACCTTGATCCAACTACTTCTCTGCAAGCCAGGCCGTCATGAATGCTCAAATCTGGTACTCATAAAGTAAGAATCCACCAAAAACAGCTGCCTAGATCTTTGCATCATTCTCTTTCCAACTACAACCACCCCTGAAATCATAAATTTTGAGCTACCCGCACCTTCGCATTCGATCAATAGGAACAAATAGAAGAAAACCCATGAAAGATATTACAATCCCCCTTGAAAAAGTCAAAGGCCACATCACAATAGCTAGAACCAATAATAATTGGCCATCTCAGCAAATGGACCTATAGAAGGTAGAAGAAACCGGTCCTTGCATCAGACGGTGGTCGCATGATCGCATGGGATCGGAAGATCCCATGCAGTTATGTGACCACTGTTGGATCTTCCTTTATTACCACTCAAGATACTCAGGCCCACAATAAAATGCCAACTATTCCACCCAACAACCAATAAGAATCAAGCATGTCAGATGGTGGCATGATGACATCAGCTTAAACACTAGAGGATCGGATGATGATCGCATGATTGCATGGGATCAGAAGATCCCATGCGGTTATGCAACCACCATAGATCTTGGACAAGTTGTCATCCCCATAGATTCTCTGACCCTTGGACCCACTGACAGCCCTATCATCAGCCAGCTGGCCACTAAAAAATGGACATGTCACCACCCGAGGACCCACCAACAACTGCTGCGATGCTGATACCACATCAATGGTTGTTGCATGATTGCATGGGATCTACAGTTATGTGACCACTGTTGGATCTTACTGCGACCGAGAACTAGGCCCAGGGAAATATTAAAAGGCCAGGATGTAGGAAACTTAGGAAAATAAAGGGGGATGCCAGTGACAAACCTTAGTCGCATGATCACATAGCATGAAAATGACCTATGCAATCATACGACAAACCACTTAAATAGAACAAGGGGTCACAACCTTTGAGCATATGGGTTTTGTGGCTAAGTGGCCCGAAAGGGTAAATATTAAATTAGGATGGGCCACGGGTATTTTAGGGGATCATGGGGTTTAAATGGTCACACATGAATTTTAATGGCCTTCAAACCAGAGAAATAAACAATTGAATAGGCATATAATCATGGAAATTTTTTGAGGGAGCTAACACAAGATTAAATATGCCAGACAGGGCGGACCAGGCCAAATTGCATAGGATGGGAAATTTGGGTAACATTTTGGTGATTTCTATTGGATGTTAGCCTACTAGACATGGAAAACCAGTGGCCTTGACAATCCATTGGGCATGGGGTCACCTCAAGAATGCAAAACTTCGACAGAGGGGCAAAAATTGAACCAGAAAGACAAGCTTGTGCACGGGCACTTTTTGGAAAACAGGGGACTAACCTAGGAAAATAGGGAAAGAAAAATAAGAAACATAATTACAAGAATTTACAGAGAGGGATTAACCTCAAAGTAGGGCTTCAAGTGGAAACCATTCACTGAGATAGGTAGGGGAACTCCTTCCATATTTGATAGTTGAAAAGCATTGGATCCCTTGCACTCTGTTATAACAAATGGTCCACCCCAAAATGAATCAAATTTTGTATGTCTGCCAGGCTTGGACCTGAACTCATCCCACTTGAGGACTATGTCTCCAACCTTGAAATCTCTGATCCTGGCTCTTCTATCAAAGCTCCTCTTTGTCTAAATTTGATGGAATTCCATATCCTGCATTGATTTGTCTCTGAGTTCTTCCAACTCCATCAGTTGAGCATGTCTGATCTGCAAGGGGTCTCCTTCTTCAAATAGGACATATTGAGTAGCCAAGTCCAGAGTTGACAATTCAGTTGAAATGGACAACTTGGCCTCTTTTCCATATACTAGCATATAAGGAGAATTACCAATTATTTTCTTTGGGGTAATTCTATCTAACCACACTGCAGACCTGAGCTTAGTATGTCAATCTCTCTATGATTTTCTTGAAGAGTCTTCTTGATTATCCTAATCAAGTTCTTATTGGTGGATTCTACCAAGCCATTGCCTTGGGGGTAGTAATAAGAATTGGTATTCAGATAGATGCCATTTTTTACTACCCACTCTGAGACTTTGAGGCCTGTGAGTGCTAATGCATTATCTGATATTATGGAATCTGGAGTGCCAAATATGTGAATTATACCATCATAAAAGCTTAAGACAAAACTCTCATTTGATTCTTTTAAAGCAATTGCTTTTGTCCATCTGGTGAAGTAATCTATTGTAGTGATTATCCATTTATGGCCTACACTAGATGGAGGATTGATCATACCAATGAAGTCTAAACCCCATTTCATGAAGGGTTTCTCTATTCTGACTGGCTGTAAGGGCAAGGCTGCAAGCCTTTCTTTTCCTGCAAACATGGCACACTTGATGCATTTCCTCACATACTCATGACTATCCTTAAAGATAGATGGCCAATAGTATCCAGCCCTCATGATTTTAAAAGTAGTAGTCCTAGGAGAAAAGTTACCTCTAGAAGGTCCATCATGAAATTCAAATAGGACATCAACTATCTTTTCTAAATCTATGCATCTTAAAAGGACACCATTGTGATCCTTTCTGAAAAGAACCTCACTTATCAGCACAAAAGGAATAGATTGTAATCTATAATACCTCCTTTTTGTTGAATCTAGATTTGTAGGACATTGCCCTATCTTCAAGTAATTGATCATATTAGGCAACTAGCTTGTTGCCTTGGTTTGTTCTTTTGTAGAATGCACCACCAGAGATGGATCTATTGTTTCTAATTTCTTTGAACCTTCATCCTCTACCAAATTCTCACAAAGACCTCTTCCTCTAACCAGCTTGGTGGTCTGAATATCAATGTCATATTCCATCACCTTGGTGATCCAACCAGCTCTTTTCTCATTTAGGTCTTTGGAAAGCAAAAACTCTTTGACACTTGGATGAGTAACTTTTAATTGTACCTTGCTATGGGTCAACAAATATCTAAAATTGTTAAGGCTCTTCACCATAGCAAGTACATGTTTTTCTACAAAAGAGTATCTATATTCATACTCCTCTAAACCTTTGCTAAAAAAAGAAATAGGCTGCTCTAATCCTCTAAATTTTCTTGGGTCAACATTGCAGATATAGCAGCATGACCTCCGTAAGCATAAAGGATAAAATCCTTACTGAAATTTGGGTTTAGGAGAGAAAGGGCTTCTGTTAAGGCCTCTTTGATAGCCTAGAAATTGTCTTTCCCTTCTTTAGTCCAGTAGAAAGTTGAACTCTTCTTTAGCATGGGTATCAAAGGCTTGAGTAAATCTGCAATATTAGGCAAGAGCCTCCTAACAAAATTAATCTTTCCTATGAAATATTGGAGACCTTTCTTGTGATGTGGTAGGGGTAGCTCTAGGATAGCTGCAATTCTCTCAGGGTCCACTATAATTCCTTCTTTGGATACTACATATCCCAATAGTTTTCCTTCATGAACTGTAAACACACATTTTTTGGGATTAAGAGATATCCCAAACTCTCTACACCTTTCAAAGATCTACCTCAAATGTTTGATGTGATCTACTGCATGCTTTGAATAGATAGTTAGTGTCATCCAAGTAGATGAACACAAACTTGTACATTAGGCTCTAAAAGACCATATCCATTGCCTTTTGAAATGTAGCACCTGCATTTGATAGACCAAAGGGCATCTTTTGATAAGCCATGGTTCCCCACTTGGTTGTAAATGTAGTTTTGTATTGATCCTCTTCATTTACTAAGATCTGATTGTATCATAAATAGCCATCCAATAATGAAAATCTCTTGGATCCAGAGAGACATTGTAAGATTTGTTCCATGGAGGGTAGTGGATGGCGGTCTTTTAGAGAAGCTCTGTTAAGATCCCTCAAGTCAACACATAACCTCAACTCCCCATTCTTCTTCCTGATAGGAACAAGGTTGGAAACCCAACTAGTATGCTTGATGGGGTAGATGATACCACTTTCTATTAATTTGAGCACTTCCTTATGCATGAGTGGCTCAAGTTTGGGATTAACAGGCCTTTGCTTCTACCTCATTGGTTTGGCATTAGGTTCTAATTCAATAGTGTGCTGAGCAAGGGTAGGATAAAAACCTTTAAAGTCTTCATATTGCCATGCAAAAACATCACTGAATTCTTTGAATAACTGAGTGTAAGCTTTCTTTTCCAATTCAGTGTTTACCTTTCCAAATTGTAAGCTCTTACTCGGTTCCAACTCTAATTCAACACAATGTTCTTGTTGGACTACCAGGCCAGCTTTATTTTTCTTGACTTCATCATCCTTGTTGAAGATATTCTCTAATGTAACAAGACCTCTAGGCATCTTATTGGACTTAAGTTGTATCACTTGATCACCATAATTTTGTGATAACCTATCTTGATTATGTCTTGAAAAAATATCTTCTTCAAACAAGAACAGCAGAATTTGTTCATCATTGTCAAACACCTGCCAATTAATGTTATTATAAGGAATAGAGGGTCTAACAATCACTTTGATATGTTGTTGATCCATTTCTTTTGAAATGCTATTTGGAATATCATACTGAGATCCAACATTAGCTAACCTGTCTGCATTTTGGTTTAGCTTCCTAGGGATAGCAGCAATGTTGAAAGCACAAAAATCTTCAATTACATCCCAAAATATGTGCTTGTATGCCTTCAAAGTGTAATTTTTTGTTGCACTTATCCCTCTTACTTGGTTGACAACTAACTCACTATCACCATAAACTTTTAAGGCCTTAAGCCCTCTTTTTCTAGCCCACTCTAGTCTATTGACTAGACTTTCATACTCTACAGTGTTGCTAGTGTAGGAGAAACTAAATCTAAAGGTAGTGTAATACCTTTCACCTTTTGGGGATACAAGCATAGCACCACCACCAGAACCATGTCTACTTCTAGCTCCATCAAAAAATAGTTCCCAAACTTAATTATTCTGATCTTCTGAATCAGTGTCCTCTTTGAGGAGGTTTGGTTCTATGGCTCCACTCTCTTGTATCAGATAACTTCCCAAACCAAAATCCCAAACAATATTTTCTTGGGCCTCTGAAGCTCTTTCATCTAGAAGAATATTAGGGATACTTTCTATCTTTGTGCTTGCTTCACTAATGGTTTGGAAGTCACTGTCATCAAATATGGGGCAATTTACATTGATGGCATTGGATACATATGGCTCTACATGGTGTGCTGCTAATGGTTTTGATTTAATGGTGACCTTAATCCCATACCTTGTATGGAAAAGCATGTGAGACCAGTCAGAAGATAGGTAACCTCCTATCTTGGATGCAAACTCCCTTGAAAGACAATAGAAAATAATGCAAGGAGATCTATGATATATATATCAAGGAGGATTGAAAAATTAGAACTAGCATGCAGGATTAGACTGGTATCCTTGGCCATACCTATAGTATTGGCTGAGGATCCATCAAGTTGGGTAACCTTCTTTTGGAAGGGCTCATATTTTAGTCCTAATTGGTCAACTACTTTCTTAGGAATTACAGTGCTAGTAGCTCCACTATCTACCATACAATTATGCACTAAGGATTTTCCAATGATTAAAGATACATAAAAGGGAGGTGGCTTTGAGTTCCTACCTTGTGTGGCATTTCCTTTGGAGTTGCTACTTGGAGCCTCCTTTTCTTGATTAGTGTTAACCAACACTAGCTTTGCAACTTCTTTTGTAGGTTGAGGAGTTGCTACTTCTGTCATGGCCTTCTTTAAAATTTTAGGCTATCCTAGAAGAGCCAGAGAGTACCACATGGACATGGTGACATTCACCTTCTTCATGTTTTCTATGATATTAAAAGGTGTCATAGTGTGTACTCTCTACTGTGCTTTCACTATGATGGGCTCCACTTCTTTGGAATGTTGGCCTTCTTTGCTTGTGATGATAGGAACCTCCTTAGGTGTGATGGGATTAGATTGTTGTGGTGGCTCTGGAGATGTAGTGGCCTTAGTACCAGAATCTTCTCTTTCCATGTCTTGAGCTCTTCTTTTTTCTCTTGTATAAGAAACAAAAGAAACTTCATCATTGACTCCATTGAAGTCAGGCTGCTCCCAATTAAAGAGAGCAGTCTCATTTTCTTGTGGTTCTTGTTGAGGGACTGATCCACTAGATGAAGCCTCTGATTGAGCTTGGGAGGCATTTTGAACCATTAGAGCTTGGTTCATCCATCCATTTGAACATGTAGCCTGATTATGAGGCTGATTACAAAGAAAACACCATTCATTATCCATGGCCATATTATTTTGACTAGGAACCATATCCCTTACTGGATTTGTAGAATTTAGAGGTGCAGGGTTATATGGTTGGAATGGTCTTTGATTAAAACTTTGTCTTTGTCCTTGATAGCCTCCTTGGTATGGTGGCCTATTTTGTTGATAAGGTTGTCCTTGATTTTGATATTGCTAATTAGGACCTTGGCCTTGTGGCTGAAAGGGTGGTTTGATTCCTTGACCTTGTTTCTTCAAATTTGTGACCTCTTTAGTCAAGGTCTGCAATACATTGGTCATTTCTTGCTTATTTCTTTCTTGACTATTCTTTATCTCTTGCAGCTCTTGAGAAAAACTTGTTGTTAGCTCTTGACAACTGGTACTGGCCTAGGGTGCCAATATAGTAGGAATAGGGGTAAATGGGGGTACTTGTGCGGGTGCAATGGGTTGAAGGCTAGGACAAATAGGCATAGGAGGCATTCTTTGTACCATGCCTTCTTTGATTAAACAATTTTTGGGCCTGATAGCTATTTCAAAGGCTTGGGGTAAAGAAATACCACCCATAGACTAGATCATGATAGAAATTTGACCATTCAAACTTTGCAAGTAGTATAGGAAAGCATGGTCAGCTGATGGCCCTACTAAGACTAGAATTCTATTCCATGTCTTAAGGAATCTACTATTGTAATCTGTCATTTTCTCTTGACGGTCTCTCTTAATGGTTGTTAACTGCTCAACTAGAGACAAGTTATCTGATTTATCCTCAAAATGCTTGCTTAATGCATCCCCTAATTCATCCCATGAAGTAATGGAACCAACAGTTAAAGTTCTAAACCATTCAAGGGCCTTACCTTTTAGAGAGGCTGCTAGTAATTTTGTGGCCACATCTTCTTGAGTAATATTGTGTATGTTGTAGATGGTGGTCACATCTCTTATGTTTTCAAAAGTAGTTGTCTACCCTTCACCAATGAAATCAGGTATACTCTTTAATGCCACCAAGGGCACATCATGATGTTGAGCAAAGGCCAATGGACTCCCTTGGTTGAATGGTGGAAAGGCAAACTGTCTAGCCATTGTAGGAGTTGGAATCTGAAGATTAACAACTATATGAGTTGTATTTGATACTGGATTTGAATCCTCTTCTAGATCTCTGGTTAGAGATCTGCCTCTTCTTCTAAAATGAAAGGGAAAAGGTCTCCTCTCTAAAGTATCAGGAGGTGTAGATTGAACTCTCCTTGTAGGGGATGTTCTTTGAGTTGACCTACCTTTGTGACTTCTTCTTGAGGGAAACTCTAAAAATTTAGTGGGCTTTGAGCTTCTAGTCTCAATCTTTCTCATAAACCTTGAACAAGGTTAGCCTTGATCCTTGAAATCAGTGAAGTTGCCAGATATACTTGATAGAATGCTTCTAAAAGTTGGTATTATGCAATATGTATATCAGAGATAACACAATCTTCAAGCAATAGTTTATTTTGTAGTCCCATTGGGGGTGCCATAATTGTTATACACTAAGTTTGCACCCTTGTTTCAAGCTCTTGTAGTCTTGATAACCTAGTATAACATGGGAATCATCTCCAAGATGTGGGACCTATGCTAACTGAGATGAGACCTCCAGGTTCTAGGTTGTTTCCTCTTGGATAATCACCTTAATTTTCTTCTAGATAGAAAAAGTAAATCTTTTGAGGGAAAGGGATAGAAGGAATGCTTGAAAGGGAAATGACTGAAAGCAAACTATCCTACTAGGTGATACACCAAAAATATGGTATGAATTACAGTATAAAAGATGAAATCAATTAATAGACTTAGGCCTAGGTGATCACAACTCACTGAATAGGTTTGCATAAGTACTTCATAGAAGGGTCTATAGATAAAAATAGTTATTCAGGGAAAGAGATTCTTTCACAAACAATAACACCCCTTGGAATTAGACAACAATCTATGACCTACAAAAAAACATTCACCTCTGAAACTAGGTATAGGAATGAGACAAGATATTTAAGGGGTTGAAGTACACCCACAAAAGCACTCACATCCAATCATCCACAATGATACACAAAATTGCAGAAAGAAAGAGGGATCAAGAATCCTAAGATATCACTGAGAAACATGTAAATACTGAATTCATTAAGAAATAACTCACACAAGAAGGCATAGGGACATGAAGAATGTCACAAAAAAACCTTCAATATCTGAATTATCAATGAAAGGTTACAAAATGTAGAAAACCAGAGGATAGAAAAAATGTCTCAGATAGCCTTCTAAGAAAAGATATTTTTTCTCTTTACAAAATGTGAACTCTGAGCTCTAAATCTCTCAAAAAACAATATATACATCTCCTCTTGCACGTAGGCAGAAGCAAAAAATCTAATTAGGGTTACATAATTTTTCATATAATAATCAAACCCTAAATCTATCAAATTCGGCCATAAATGCACATGAAAATATCCGAGCTAATTAGATATGTCTTGAGTACCCATCCCTGTACTGAATCTTCCTGCAGACAAAAAACCTTGATCCAACTACTTCTCTACAAGCTAGGCTATCATGAATGCTCAAATTTGGTACTCATAAAGTAAGAATCCACCAAAAATAGCTGCCTAGATCTTTGCATCATTCTCTTTCCAACTGCAACCACCCCTGAAATCATAAATTTTGAGCTACCCGCACCTTCGCATTTGATCAATAGGAAAAAATAGAAGAAAACCCATGAAAGATATTGCAAACCCCCTTGAAAAAGTCAAAGGCCACATCACAATAGCTAGAACCAATCAAAATTGGCCATCTCAACAAACGGACCTGCAGAAGGTAGAAGAAACCGGTCCTTGCATCGAACGGTGGTCGCATGATTGCATGGGATCGAAAGATCCCATGCAGTTATGTGACCACTATTGGATCTTCCTTTGTTACCACTCAAGATACTCGGGCCCATAATAAAATGCCAACTATTCCACCTAGCAACCAATAAGAATCAAGCATGCCGAACGGTGGCACGACGGCATCGGCTTAAACACTCAAGGATCAGAGGATGGTCGCATGATCGCATGGGATCAGAAGATCCCATATGGTTATGAGACCACCATAGATCTTTGACAAGCTGTCATCCCCACATATTCTTTGACCAACGGACCCACCGACGGCCCTGTCATCACCCAACCGGCCACTAAAAAATGGACATGTCACCACCCGAGGACCCACTAACAGTCGTTGCAATGCCGATACCGCATCAATGGTTGTCACATGATCGCATGGGATCTGCGGTTATGCGACCACTGTTGGATCTTACTGTGACTAAGAACTGGGCCCAGGGAAATATTAAAAGGCTAGGACGTAGGAAACTTAGGAAAATAAAGGGGGACCCCAACGACAAACCTTAGTCGCATGATTGCATAGCATGAAAATGACCTATGCGATCATGCCACAAACCACTTAAATAGAACAAGGGGTCACAACCTTTGAGCATATGGGTTTTGTGGCTAAGTGGCCTGAAAGGGTAAATATTAAATTAGGATGGGCCATAGGTATTTCAGGGGATCATGGTGTTTAAACAGTCACACATGAATTTTAATGGCCTTCAAACTAGAGAACTAAACAATTGAACAGGCATATAATCATGGAAATTTTTTGAGGGGGCTAACAGAGGATTAAATATGCCAGACAAAGCGGACCAGGCCAAATTGCATAGGATGGGAAATTTGGGTAACATTTCCAAAATGGGTTGGGTCGCCTTTCTTGATTGTATCTTTGAAGGTTGTATCTTCTACCCTCTCATGCTATTAGAATAGCCAAGTTGAAATATCCAAAATTGGTTAGGTTCTAATGTTGTTTGATTTTTGAGGGTATCTATGCCACTGTTCTTTTCCTATCATCTGTGACTCCTCACCCTATTTACATTGTAATCATTTAACTTGTCTATTTCTTTAATCTTTGTCAAGGTTTTGATAGTTTCCATCCGTGCATGTATTCCCTATTGATCTTGATAACTTTCCCTAGATCTTTCCCATATCTTCATAAGGTATTGATGTTTCCCATATCTCTATATCATTCCTTGACATGCAGTATTCAGAGTTCTTCTTGATCTCCTAAGCTTGAAATTATTTCAAGCATAAATCCTTTACATGGGTTAATCTTTACATGTCCAAGAAATAATTTACATCTACATTAAAAAAATGCTGATAGAGTGATCTCAATCATTGCAACTTGATCAAATAATTGTAGAGTTTCGTCTATTTTTTAAGCATTGATATTTTATTTATCCATATATTAATTTTAGTTGGCTTGTGTGGAGGAAAATTTATAATTCCTATTAGATGATATAGTTTTTATACCAATTAATATTTTCTTTCAAATTAGTTTCTATTTGTTGGTCTACATGAGATCTCATGCCTTACATTGCATTGCAATAACATGACAAGATCAAAACTCAAGAATGTCAACTACCAAGGCTACTTAAGATATTCAAAGTATACCATTTTTCGTCACGTGTATGTGGTGTCTTCAAATATGCAATGTTTAGCTTGGCATTCTATTGTACATTTATATAATGCATGATGTGTAAAAATCACTCTGATTATCATTGAAATAATTATAATGTTTTATTAGAGTTTGCAAGCATTGACTTTGTCGCACAAGTGCATTTTTTATCCTTAGGTTCAAAACTATAATAGATATAATATGAATTTTAAATTAAGGATCTCAAATTTGAAGTAACACTTACATCTTTATTTAATTTTTGAATAGTGTGTGCATGCACTAACATCTTATGCCATATTTTTAAAATAAGGTTTATGCATATTTATAGTTATATTGGTAGCAAAATTCAAACCAGTTTTTAAAAATTGTTTTGGAACCCCTTTTTTTCGTGTCTAATTTTATCCATGTTCTGGTTGAATGCTCTACATTTTTACTTTATTTCCAAAATGGGTTAGGTCACCTTGCTTTATTGTATCTTCCCCCCTCTCATACTATTCAAATACCCAAGTTAAAATATTCAAAATTGGTTAGGTGTTAATGGTGTTTAGAGTTTTGAGGGTATCTATGCCACTGTTCTTTTCCTATCATCTATGACTCCTCACCCTATTTCCTTTGTAATCATCTAATTTGTGTTTTTTAAATCTTTGTCAAGGTTTCAATAGTTTCCATCCATGCATGTATTTCCTATTGATCTTGATAAGTTTCCCTAGATCTTTCCAATATCTTCATAAGGTATTGATGTTTCCCATATCTCTGTATCATTCCTTGACATGCAATATTCAAAGTTCTTCTTGATCTCCTAAGCTTGCAATTATTTTAAGCATAAATCCTTTACATGGGTTAATATTTACATGTCCAAGAAACATTTTACATCTAATTTAATAAAATGTTGATAGAGTGAGCTTGATCATTGCAACTTGATAAAATAATTCTAGAGTTTCATCTTATTTTTAAACATTGATATTTTATTTATCCATATATTAATTTGAGTTGTCTTGTGTGGAAGAAAAGTTATAATTTCTATTAGATGATATTGGTTTTATACCAATTAATATTTTATTTCAAATTATGTTCTATTTTGTTGGTCTACATGAGATCACATGCCTTACATTGAATTGCAATCACATGACATGATCAAAACCCAAGAATGGAAACTACCAAGGCTACTTAAGATATTCAAAGTATACCATTTTCCATCACGTGTATGTGTTGTCTTCAAATATGCAATGTTTAGCTTGGAATTCTTTTATACATTTATATAACACATGATGTGTAAAACTCACTCTGATTATCACTGAAATAATTCTAATGTTTTATTAGATTTTGCAACCATTGACTTTGTTGTATAAGTGCATTTTTTATCCTTAGGTTCAAAACTATAATCGATATAATATTAACTTAAATTTAAGGATTTCAAATTTGAAGTAACACTTCTTACATCTTTATTTAATTTTTGAACAGTGTGTTCATGCACTAACATCTTATGCCATATTTTTTAAATAATGTCTATGCATATTTATTGTTATATTCATAGCAAAATTTAAACCTGTTTACAAAGATTTCTTTGGAACCCCTTTTTTTCGTGTCTAATTTTATCCATGTTTTGGTTGAATGCTCTACATTTTTCCTTTGTTTCCAAAATGGGTTGGGTTTCCTTGTTTGATTGTATCTTTGAAGGTTGTATCTTCCCCCCTCTCATGCTATTCGAATACCCAAGTTGAAGTATCAAAAATTATTTAGGTGTTCATGTTGCTAGAGTTTTGAGGGTATCTATGCTACTATTCTTTTCATATCATCCGTGACTCCTCACCCTATTTCCTTTGTAATCATCTATTTTTTTAATTTATTTTTAATCTTTGTTAAGGTTTTGATAGTCTCCATCCGTGCATGTATTCCCTATTGATCTTGATAAATTTCCCTAGATCTTTCCCATAGCTTCATAAGGTATTGATGTTTCCCATATCTCTGTATCATTCCTTGACATGGAGTATTCGAAGTTCTTCTTGATTTCGTAAGCTTGAAATTATTTCAAGCATAAATGCTTTACATGGGTTAATCTTTACATGTCCAAGAAATAATTTACATCTAATTTTAAAAAATGGTGATAGAGTGAGCTTGATCATTGCAACTTCATAAAATAATTCTAAATTTTTGTCTAATTTATATTTTATTTATCCATATATTAATTTCAGTTGGCTTGTGTGGAGGAAAAGTTATAATTGTTATTAGGTGATATAGTTTTTATACCAATGAATGTTTTCTTTCAAATTACATTCTATTTTGTTGGTCTACATGAGATTGCATGCCTTACATTGCATTGCAATAACACGACATGATCAAAACTCAAACATGGCAACTACCAAGGCTACTTAAGATATTCAAAGTATACCATTTTCCATCACATGTATGTGGTGTCTTCAAATATGAAATGTTTAGCTTGGCATTCTTTTGTACATTTATATAATGCATGATGTGTAAAACTCACTTTGATTATCATTGAAACAATTATAATGTTTTATTAGATTTTGCAAGGATTGACTTTGTCGCATAAGTGCATTTTTTGTCCTTGGGTTCAAAACTATAATTGATATAATATGAAGTTAAATTTAAGGATTTCAAATTTGAAGTAACACTTCTTACATATTTATTTTATTTTTGAATAGCATGTGCATGCAATAACATCTTATGCCATATTTTTAAAATAATGTGTTTGCATATTTATAGTTATATTGGTAGAAAAATTTAAACCAGTTTATAAAGATTGTGTTGGCACCCCTTATTTCGTATCTAACTTTAGCCATGTTCTGGTTGAATGCTCTACATTTTTCCTTTATTTCCAAAATGGGTTGGGTATCCTTGGTTGATTGTATCTTTTAACGTTGTATCTTCCCCCCTCTTGTGTTGTTCAAATACCCAAGTTGAAATATCCAAAATTACTTAGGTGTTAAATCTGTCAAAGTTTTTAGGGTATCTATGCCATTGTTATTTTCCTATCATCTGTGACTCCTCACCATATTTCCTTTGTAATCATCTAATTTGTGTTTTATTTTTATCTTTTTCAAGGTTTTGATAGTTTCCATCCATGCATGTATTCCCTATTGATCTTGATAACTTTCCCTACATCTTTCCCATATCTTCATAAGCTACTAATGTTTTCCACATCTCAGTATCTTTCCTTGACATGTAGTATTCATAGTTCTTCTTGATCTCATAAGGTTGAAATTATTTCAAGCATAAATCCTTTATTTATTGAAACTTTCATCGATTCTAAGAACTACAGGAACCTCTAGATGGTTCTTTGTTATAGACGAACCCCTAACTCTCAACAATGAATAAGGATCCAAATGTGAAAAGAGATAAAGCTAGGAATGTGAATTGAATAAAACAAAGGAATTTTTTTTGAAAGCTCATATAAGTAAATAAGAGTCCCAATAACCTTTAATGTGCTCAAAGGGAGTTTCTAAAATATGGGAGAAGTAGATTCCATTGAGGAGGGAAAATTTTGGCATCATTTTAGAATATTTTTCAAAAACATTGATTACAAAATGTGATGGGGTTGAGGTCATTAATTTTTCTACCTACCCATGACTAGCATGAAGAGATCCCCACAATCCATCATTTAGATCAAATTAATTTTTTACTATATTTGATTGTGTGCACTATTTTTGCATCAACATTTTCAATCACGCTTTGTGATCCATCTATTGGGACCAACCCAAATTTTTTACTTCATCCACCAAATACTAACAGAGTTAGGGTTACTACTCATTCCTCATGTGTTGGCTAGAGGAGCATCTAGCAATGATTGGCATATATCATCTTGGAGATAAGTGAATTTGATGTAAGGTCATTTATTAGAATGCAAGATCATCCTTGATACAGTTTGAAGAGGCAGATAGATATGGTCATTATGCTATTTTGCAGTGAGGAATACAAATGTTGTGAAGTTGTGAAGTTTTCACAGTCTCGTAGATGGTGAAGAGAACAGATCATGAAATAGTGATATTGCTATTTCGTAGGCCATCTGAAATGTATTTGGCAAAGTGGAAAAAGTATGTGAAGTAATGACTAATGGACCCACCTTTGCTATTTCATGGGGAGGGATAAAGAGGACATGCGAATTAGTGACATATCGCTATTTTGTGAGACACTTTGACCAAGGTTGGAAATGGTGAAATATCTCTATTTCATGAAGAAACTAATGACAAAGACATGAAACAACAATAACATGAGGACTTGTCACCATTTCACTGAGGAACATTGAAAGGAGTTGTGAAATAGTGAAAAGGTGATTTAAGAACGAAGATGGTTTTATATCTTTCCATTAATGCATTGACTTGAAATGAATACCAACTTATCAAAACCACATACCACATATTTGGACATATATAATTGCAATGTCTTATCAGTATTCAAAGGATGACATGCAAAATTCATACAAGGAAAGCCAACCTGTATGATTCACATAAGGGATTGGGCAGTAGATTTTAACATATTTATGTCCAAATTGGAGATCGTGAAAATTAAATTTTTGATGTAATGTCTGGGTAAGTGCACCAAGATGGTGAACACAAAGAGGGGTATAAGTGGCCACTTTTTTTTGAAATAAGGGAAACCTGAACTTTACTGAGAGATTTGAGGGTCATGCATTCAAAACTAGGAGTTGTGTAAAAAATAATAATTGTAGTACTCTAAATCTAGTGTATAAACTACTAAAGTTTTTTAAAAATGGATAATATTAAGAGGGTCAAAACTCTAACACACAAAAAATTGTTCCTGATTTTTTTAGAAAAACATAACATAGATGTTTCTATGCACTTCACAAAATATATAGTTCGATTTAGTATTTTCCAAAACCCTCTAGTATGATGATAGGTAAGAGTGAGATCTAGAAGTTGTATATTTTTTTGTAATTTTTTGTTGATTATTTTATTTTTTATGATTTTTTGAAGTGATCGCATCCTGAAAATATGGTACATGTTTGTGCGCCAGGCATAACTTGCATAAAAATAATCCAAATAACAATTTTTGTATTATTAAAGTGCATAGAATCTAGTGTTGAACAGTAATATGTAATTTTTTTTGAGTTGATGATCTACAACTGATTGAATATCTTGATGAACTGAAGAGACAATGATTAGAGATCGCCAAGCTATGAAAGTGATATGTAAGATGATTAAATCAATCAATATGTTGTCATTGATGTCAACTAGTTTTGACTATAATTATCATGATAGTTACAAATATCTAAATATTTGTAGAAGGAAGAAATGGTGAAGAAATGAGACATTTACATAAGGAAAAGATGGATATGAAAGATAAGGATAATATATACATTGGGTAACTTATTGATGAGTCTATAACATTATATTGTTGACTTGAGCATGTTACATTATTCTATTATGAATATGAGATCAGAATTGAACAAGTTAATGTGGTCAGTAATTGAAGATTTCTGTATACACCGAGTTAGTCTTTTGTATACCAAGTGATATTCATAACTGAGTTAGTTATCACCAATGCATTCAGTATTAACCAAGTATGGATGAAAACATTAAATGCTATAACAATCGACATAAATTGATGAGCTAGAAATTGCTTATGATTCTAAGGTAACAGATGGAGTTTGTTATAAGATCCATGACTGACTAATTAAGAGATGATCTAAGGGAAGAGATTGAAATATGTTATTGACACATCTGTCAAGGAAGATTGAAGAAATAAAATGGATGATGAGGATTAAGAGGCAAAATCTAATGGATGATATGAAAATGGTTTACTTGTCTATATAAGAGACATGAGTTTCATTGTTGAAACATGTCGGATAAAATATAGACTATAGAAGATTTCACATGAAGATATTTTTCATGTATTCTTGATCAAACTGGTTACAAACAGAACTGAGCTGCAGGAATAACCGAGCGTCAGAGATATATACACCGAGTAAAGTAAGTTGAAGGATATGAGGAATTAAATTAGTTATTGATAAGAGGAGTTTTTATGATCTTAGCATACATCTGAATATTTGCAAATAAATTTGTATTTGAATTAGATTAGTATTGTATCAGTTTAACCATTGTTACAATAAAATCTCTTAATCGAGTGGACTTAACGGTCATTTGTATTTCCATATGACATTCAAGGAATGATAATTGTTATCTTGTTGACCCCATAGTGAATGCTGGTCAAAAGTCAACTGTTATTGATAAATCCTCTAGCCAGGTCACACCTGACAGTGTGTATTGTAACCTTTACCAGGGTTGGCTCCTAACCAAGCTCACTTCAGAAGAGTGAAATATTTTTGGGTTACCAGTCCCAGGTGTTTTTTTCCCTTAGCAAGGTTTCCACATTAAATAATAGTGTTATGTGTTATGATTATTTTTCTAGCATACTTTACATGTTGCATATTTGATTAATCAGTAAACATAGTTTGGATAATTATTGGTATTCTATAAATGATCAGAAAGATAGCTATTGTATCTTACCAAGCCATTTGAATTGTTGAGTAAGTTTGAAAAAGTACATCTAAGAGTTTGGGACTGTAGGATAATTGATTTAACTGATTCACTCCCCCCCTCTCAGTTATCTAACAATTGGTATTGAAGAAAATTGGTTGCTTGGAGGAAATTTTCAAGGACTTAAGAAAAAGATCAGAAGATGTATAAGAGGGAAGTGCCTAAGCTAAACAAAGACAACTTCACGACATGGCAAAGAAGGATGAGGCTGCACATATCTGGAATTTGAGAATCTGCTATCGCACTACTAGATAATGGCTACATACAACCAACTATTAGACCTTTGACAATTGATCAGTTGATAGAAAAACATGAGCACAATATAACTATGATAGAGATTGTTTCTACTCTAACTGATACTGAATTTGAAGATGTCAAAGCATGCACTACTGCAAAAGCAATGTGGGACAAACTTGCACTAGTTCATGGTGGTGATGTAAATGTAATGAGAGCTAGAGTCGAAATCCTAAGAGGTAGATTTGATGATATGAAGATGAAATAAGGTGAGAACATCACACAATAATCTAACCAAATCAAAGAGGTAGTCAATGCTATCCAAGGAGAAGGAGGTATTATTTCTAAAGAGACTATTGTAAGTAAAATATTGAGAACCTTGTTTCCTATCTATGCTATTAGAATCTATGCTATTCATGAAATGAGATCTACACCTGGTAGTAATCTTACACTTAATAGTTTGATTGGAAAGCTCACTACTTTTGAGATAAATAATTATAACAATAGTATTGTACTGAGTTTTGAGTCTTCTTTTATGTCATCCCTGAAGATTGCTAAATCTAGCAGTAAGCATAACATAAAGAATGAAAGTGGTAGTGATAGTGAAGATGAGCTTGATGAGCTCGAAGCACTTATGTCTGGGAGACTTCAGAAAGGTAAAGGAAGGTATAAAGGAAAGTTACCTTTATCTTATTTTAATTGTAAAGAAATTGGCCATATTGCTGCAAGATGTCCTAACATGAAAGAAGAAGATAAAGACAATGACCGATTTGGTGATGGAAAGTTTGGTAGAAGAGATAACAAAGGAAACTGACACTATGACAAAAGAAACAACCGAGACTACAAAGACAAAGGCAAGAAGGCATGCTACCTTGTTGGAGAAGATGATAATGACACTAAAACTGGCACTGATGATGAAATTGAAGTGGTATTTGTTGCAATGAAAGATGATTCAGAAGAAGAAGAAAGGTATGTAGAAATAACCCTTATATCTAAAGTTAGCAAGAATGATACTTGGATTATTGATAGTGGTTGTACACATCACATGACTGGTGTTGAAGATAAATTTGAATACCTTGAATGTTATAATGGAGGATCAATTAAAATGGGAAATGATACACCTTGTCAAGTGAAAGGAAAAGGGTCTATCTTGTTGAATGATAAGATTAGATGTGATAATGCATATTGGGTGAAAGGAATTAACTATAATTTATTTAGTGTAGCACAACTGAATTATTCAGGTCACTGAGTTGCATGTGAAAGTAAGAAGGTGAAAATCTACGATGAAACCAAAAAAATGGTCGGTATTGGAGGACATTTAAAAGGTAATCTATTCTATCTTGACAATGTTGAAACTTCTTGTTTATTGGTGAAAAATGAAGATGTATCATTGTGGCATAAGAGACCATGTCATTTGAACAATGATAACATGGTTAAGATCAGTAAGAAGAGAAGAGTTAGAGGTTTACCGAGTCTAATTAAACTTGATCATGTTATGTGCAATCAATGTCAGAAAGGAAAGATGAATAAATCTAGTTTTAAAAGTAAAGACTATTCATTTAAAGGTATTTTGGAGTTGGTACATACCAACTTATGTGGTTCTATGAGAACTCAGAGTTATTATGGTGACAAATATTTCATTTTATTTGTTGATGACTACTCTAGGATGATGACAGTTATGTTCTTAAAAGAAAAATTTGAAGCTTTCAAATTGTTTAAGTGGTATAAGGCTAAAGTTGAAAGGGAAACCAAGAAAGACTTAAAATGCTTAATATTTGATAGAGGAGGTGAGTTTATTTATGATGAATTCACTAACATCTGTAATGAGCATGGAATTAAAAGATAGGTTTATGCACTGAGGACACCACAACAGAATGGAATTGCTGAAAGAAGGAACTGATCTATAGTTAATTGTGCCACAACATTGATGATTGAGAAAGATGTTGCACAAATGTACTGGAGAGAAGTAGTTAGCACTACTGTATACACCTTGAACTGAGTTCAACTAAAGAAAGATACAAACAAGACACCTTATGAGTTATGGTTTGGCTACACACCGAATGTAAATTATTTTAGAATTTTTGGAAGTAGATTCTACATTCTGAAAGATGATAGAAATGGTAAATTTGACTCTAAAGGTGATGATGAAATATCTATAGGATATTCTACTAAGATTAAAGCATATAAATGTTTGAACAAGTCTACTAATAAAATGGTTGAAAGTGCTAATGTAAAAGTTGATGAGTTTGTTGAAAAGAATGATGAAGAAAGAAGGAAGGAACCAAAAGACTATGGTATCTACCCAAGCCACACGCTGAGTATATAGAGAAATAGGAAAATGTTACCAAGAATTAGAAAATGCAAACTGAGAACCAAGAAGAAGCTACCGAGGGATAAAATGAACTTGAACCGAATGATGAGCAAAGAAGAGAACAAGTACTGGTGAGATTTGTTAGAAGACACCATCCACAGAATCAAATCATTGGAGACAAGGAAGCTGGCATGATGACATGAAGTAAGTTAAGACATTAAAACACATGCTTATTTTTTGAATTTGAGCCTAATAATGGTAGAGATGCACTAGAAAATGAGGAATGGATTAAGGCTATGAATGAAGAAATTGAACAGATTGAGAAAAACAAGACATGGACATTGGTACCGAGTCTGACTAATAAAAATGTAATTGGTACTAAGTGTATTTTCAGAAACAAGTTAAATGAGAATGGTGAGGTCACTAGGAACAAAGCAAGACTTGTATGCAAGGGCTATGCACAAGAAGAAGGAATTGACTATGGTGAAACTTTTTCACCAGTAGAAAGACTTGAAGGAGTTTGTATATTACTTGCATATGTTGCACATAAGGAATTCAAAGTATATCAAATGGATGTGAAATCAACATTTATGAATGGAATTCTTGAGGAGGAAGTCTACATAGAACAACCTAAAGGTTTTGTTGATCTGAATCAGAAGAACATGGTATGTAGACTACACAAAGCATTTTATGGACTGAAGCAAGCACTGCGAGCATGGTCTGAAAGATTACATGCTTATCTTATCAATATTGGCTTTGTAAGGACAAGTGATAATAGTAATTTGTACATGAAAGGAGAATCTGATGATAATATTTTGATTGCTGAATTTTTTGTTGATGACATAATCTTTGGAGGACATGATTTAATTTGCAAATATTTTGCTAATGAAATGAGAAAGGAATTTGGAATGTCAATGTTTGGAGAGATTAAATTATTTCTAGGTTTGTAAATTATTTAATAGAATGATGGGATTTTCATAACTTGATCAAAATATATTAAGGAAGTGTTAAAGACTTTTGGCATTGAAGATTTGAAACCTGTAGGAACACCAATGGTGACAGGATGTAAGTTAACAAAGGATGATGAATCAACTGAGGTAAATCAAACATTGTGCAGATCAATGATTGGAAAAATGATGTATATGGTACACAGTAGGCCTGATATAGCACATGTTGTTGGGATTGTAGCAAGATTTTCTGCTAATCCTAAAGATTCACATATGGTTGTTGTTAAAAGGATTCTAAGATATTTGAAGAAGACTAAAGACTATGATTTATGGTACACAAAGGAAGGAAAATTTGAACTCTGAGTTTACACTGATGTAGATTGGGGTAGAAATATTGATGACCAGAAGAGCACAACTGGCAGAGCATTCTTTTTAGGAGAAAGGCTTGTGACATGGATAAGAAAGAAACAAGCATGCATTTCTCAGTCTACTGCTAAAGCAGAGTATGTTGTTTCTGCTACAAATTGTTCAAATATTGCTTGGATAAAACAAGTGTTGGAAGGAATGAATGAGGTGATCACTAATACAGTGATTATATATTGTGACAATATGAGTGCTATAAACATTTCCAAGAATCTGGTGATGCATTAAAAAACAAAGAACATATCTATTAAGTATCACTATTTGAGGGAACAAGTATAAGAAAAGTAGGTGAAACTAAAATTTGTAAAATCGAAGGAATAACTTGTTGATGTTTTTACCAAGCCCTTACCGAAGGACACTTTTGAGTACTTGAGGACAAGACTAGGGGTCTGTCCCCTATCTATCGATCACTAAGGTGATTAGAAGGTTTCATAAACCTATACTTTATTAGAAAATAATTCATGTTGATACAAATAGCTCACACTTTAGGAATCCTAAGGTTGTGAAAGATTGTAGAAGCTGGAACAAAGAATTATTTATCAGTACATGAAGGTACTTGATCTGGACCGAACAACAGAGAACAACTTGGTTGCTGAAGAGCTATTTATTTTCTTTGGCATTGTTATCACAGGGAGAGAGATTTATATGAAATATCTATTGATGAGAACATGAGAATAAATTAGAGAGATGAAAAATATCAAATTCGCAGGGAGAGTCTACATGGAATGCTATATGTAGTGATTAAACATATTAAATATCAAGCTAGGGAGAGCTTACCGAGCTACAAAATTTATCTGTATAGTTGTAGAATAGATGTTTGGTATGTGTATGTCATATTTCATATTGCTTGTGTTGCCATCAATGCCAAAGGGAGAGATTGATGATCTACAACTGATTGAATATCTTAATGAACTAAAGAGACATTGATTAGAGATCACCGAGCTATTAAAGTGATATGTAAGATGATTAAATCAGTCAATATGTTGTCATTGATGTCAACTAGTTTTGACTATACTTATCATGATAGTTACAAACATCTAAATATCTGTAGAAGGAAGAAATGGTGAAGAAATGAGACATTTACATAAGGAAAAGATGGATATGATAGATGAGGATAAGGTATACACTGGGTAACTTATTGATGAGTCTATGGCATTATATTGTTGACTTGAGCATGTTACATTATTCTATTATGAAGATGAGATTAGAATTGAACAAGTTAATGTGGTCGGTAATTGAATATTTTTGTATACACCGAGTCAACCTTGTGTATGTCGAGTGACAGTAATAACTGAGTTAGTTATCATCAATGTATTTAGTATTAATCAAGTATGGATGAAAACATTAAATGCTATAACAACCAACATAAATTGATGAGCTAGAAATTGCTTATGATTATGAGGTAATAGAAGGAGTTTGTTTAAGATCCATGACTAGAAAAATTTAGAGATGATCTAAGGGAAGAGATTGAAATGTGTTATTGACACATCTACCGAGGACGGTTGAAGTGGAAAAATGGACAATGAGGATAAAGAGGCAAAATATAATGGCTGATATGAAAATGATTTACTTGTCTATATAAGAGACATGAGTTTCATTTTTGAAACATGCCGGATAAAATATAGACTATAGAAGATTTTGCGTGAAGACATTTTTCACGCATTCCTAATCAAACTGGTTAGAAACATAACCAAAATGCAAGCATAACCGAGCATCAGAGATATCTACACCGAGTAAAGTAAGTTGAAGGATATGAGGAATTGAATTGGTTATTGATAAGAGGAGTTTTTATGATCTTAGCATACATCTGAATATTTGCAAATAAATTTGTATTTGAATTAGATTAGTATTGTATCAGTTTAACCATTGTTACAATAAAATCTCTTAACTGAGTGGACTTAACAGTCTTTTGTATTTCCATATGACATTCAAGGAATGATAATTGTTATCTTGTTGACCCCATAGTGAATTATGGTCAAAAGTTAACTATTAGTGATAAATCCTCTAACCAGGTCACACCTAACAGTGTGAATTGTAACCTTTAACAGGGTTGGCTCCTAATTGCGCTCACTTCAGAAGAGTGAAATATTTTTGGGTTATCGGTCTCAGGTGGTTTTTCCCTTAGCAATTTTTCCATGTTGAATCATTGTGTTACATGTGTTATGTGTTATGATTGTTTTGCTATCATACTTTACATGTTGCATATTTGATTAATTGGTAAACATAGTTTGGATAATTACCAGTATTCAGTAAATGATCAGAAAGATAGTTATTGTATCTTATCGAGTTGTTTGAATTGTTGACTAAGTTTGAAAAAGTATATCTGAGAGTTTGGAACTATAGGATAACTAATTTAACTAATTCACCCCCCCTCTCCATTTTCTAATAGATGATAGATAAGAGTGAGATCTAGAAGTTGTATATTTTTTGTAATTTTCTGTTGATTATTTTATTTTTTATGATTTTTTGAAGTGACCGCATCCTAAAAATATGGTACATGTTCATGCGCTAGGCATAACTTTCATCAAAATAATCCAAATTGCAAACTCTTTTTATTAAAGTGTATATAATCTAGTGTAGAACAGTAATATGTAAGTTTTTTTGAATTTGGTCAAGTAAATCAAAAGTTATTAAAAAAATGGTAGACATATATCTGTGAGGACTCTGAAGACACTGGTAAAGAAAATTAAAATTTACTATGCTAATATTGTCCAAAAATAGAAAAATTTATATCGTCAGAAAGCTTAGAAGACTTTTGAGATGATGGTAGTGATTTTAGAGACACCCACTTGGTCATTTGTAAAGCTGATGATGACAAAGTTGATAAATCATGCTAAAAGAAGAAAAAATGTATAAATATACAAAATTGGAGGGAAAATGGGCTTGCAAGACTTAGGGTCGTATTCCAAACCTTTTAATAAGCCATAACCCATAAGTAAAACCAAGCCTAGAACAATTTTGAATTTTATGGAACCCGTATGGGTTATGCAAAATTTCATTTTTTTATGTGACCACTAAACTGTCCACCATCTTGGTGCACTTACCCATCTATCAGTCCAAATGTTCTAACATTTCTTTGAGATCTAAAAGCATTAATACATGGATATGTTATAATAAAATTTACATGCATACACGAGCATTTTTTAGGTACATTCTGGTTAGGTTTAGGGACCTTTTCTATTATAAAAGAAACTAAAATTTTGGTATTTTTCATGAGAAGTTTCAAAATAGTGCTATTTGTATCATCCATATACCAAAATGGGAATTCCAACAAAAGTTGACCCTTGGAATGAAGATCCTGAACTAGTCCCACAACCTAACTTGAATGTGGTGGAAGAAGATCAATTAGATATCATCACCAGTCTCCTTTCCACTACCTAGGACCTCAAGACCAGCTATGCTACATACCAAAATGATGTAATTAAGTTGGAAGAAGAACAAGACAAAGACAAGTTGCATGAGCTCATTCTAGATTTACATGCAAACATAGGAGGATGGGTTCCAAACCATCTCCAAGGTGATTTGTTGAATATGCTTGGTTTAATTTGAATTAATAGACCCCTTCCCACCCCATGACATTGTTATGAATTTTTTTCTTATATTTCAGTTGTTTTAGGTAATTTAGATTATAGTTATGAAAATACACTTATAACAGTCTGAAGCTTGTTGGCATCCCTTTATTTTGTATAAGAGGGATACCAAGGCCAAACAAGTGATATACAATAGGATAGATATAATTCTGGAAACTAAAACGAGATCTCAAATGTACTCATCTTTTTAAAATCAATAAAAAGAACCAACATTTTCCTATCCAAATTTAAGGTTTGAAAATTATTTTTTTATTTTAATTAGTCTTACGTAATTATTGATTGGAATATCAATTGCCATCTGTAATGTAAGTGCAAAGAAGCTATATGTTCCTCATATTTATTTGATTATCAATAAATTTGTGATATGTATTTCCCTCCTGTTTCTTGTCTATTTGGTTTTTCTATGAAAGAAATTAAATTTAATTCTAAATTGGCAATTGTGTGTGGGCTTAACTATTTTCTACATTGATCTATCATTTGATGGTTGATGATGTATTGGGAATATATATATTGTCTTACATAATTATACATAGGGTTGGATAAGAGTGACTCTATAACCCAAATTGGATAAGGGACTGGTCTTGCCTATAATCAAGGAGCGAGTACTAGATTTATTGTTATACATGTTTCTATTTTAAAAGAATTTATAAATAACAAATTATTTTTTTCAAAATTATGATTCAAGGATTTTATACAAAGAAAGTAAAGTGAGTAATTGTGAATTTACACAATTAGATATGTCTCAAGAGTATTTTCCATCTTGAGAGATCATTCAATTAATCTTCTATAAAAAACCTTAAACCTAGTGTGTGGGTTAAGGAATAGGTTTGCCTACTTTGGTCCTGCAAAGCCATAACTACAGGGGAATTCGATCATAGATCATTCTCATCCATTGGACATAAGTGATTGTGGAATCCTTATAAGAGAAAAATAGGATCTCTTGGATCTCCAATATGTGGTTTTGGGAACCAACACCACCATCATATTTTTGTTTCATGTAGCTCTTCTAAAAGATCCTATAAGTAAATAATGGTCCCAATAACCCTTAATGTGCTCAAAGGGAGTTTCTAAAATGTGGAAGGAGATTTCATTGAGGAGGGAAAAATTTGGCATCATTTTAGAATATTTTTCAAAAAAACTAATTGCCAAATGTGATGGTGTTGAGGTCATTAATTTTCCTAGCTACCCATGACTAGCATGAAGAGAATTCTACAATCCATCATTTAGATCAAAACAACTTTTTTCTGGATTTGATTGTGTGTAGTGTTTTTGCATCAACATTTTGAATCACACTCTATGACCCATCATTAGGATGAGAAGAGCTAGAGGAAATAAAAAGATGATGATGGATCACATTGATGCAAAAACATCGCATACAATCAAATCCAAAAAAAAGATGCATTGATCTATACCAATGACTATTAATCCACCAAATCTCCTTCCTTTTCTAAGCATCATTAATACAAGAAGAAAAATCTACAAGTGGGCATGGGCTTTTGTACTCCATAGATATACCTAGGAAATGAATGATAATGTTTATGATGAGGAGATAAAATGTGGGTATAAGTTTAGAATATTTTTCAAACAACTTGAGTGCCAAATGTGGTTGTGATGAGGTCATTATTTTCCTTACCTACTAACAAATATTCATGAACCAAAGCTTCTATCCTCTTAGGAGCTTCTTGAAGACCAAAAGTGACATCTACGAGTCAATATGGGTTTATATATTCTACATATATATTTTGGACATGATTGGGAATTTTGATATGCACATAAAGGATTATGTGAAAAGAAGGCATGGTAATCACCTAAGACTATAAGAAGTCATATATTTCCATGGCTCCAATGCAAATCTACATGTTCCATATTCTAGATGGCCTACATTTGGTTATATATAGATTAAGTTTCATTTTTTGAGGAATTTGATATCCTAGGATAAAAAAAATTTAGACAAGGGAAGAGAAATTACAAAGCCAATAGAAAAAATATTCACAAGAAAATCTAGGGTTTCAATTTACAACATGGGTCTAGGAATTTTTAAATCGCAATAATCTAGGTTTGTCCTAATTTTGTAACTTTTTTTAGATCAAGTGATCAAAGGTATATTTTATCTTCATTGAGTGTCTCCTTATGCATGGTGTACATTTCTTATGTTTAAAATAATAGTTTTCCACAATCCATCATTGTTATTGCTTGCTTCTTCTGGTTTAGATTGTGTATGTTTTTTGCATCAACGTTTCAGATCACACTCTATGATCCATCATCATGATGATAGGTGTGTGATATAAATGTGTCACACTTCTATGAATCATTACATTCAAGAACACTCAAGAATGAGTTCTCAAAAATTGATCCATAGCTCCCTAGGCATGGAGTGCAAGGGTTTTAAGAATGCTCTCAGCTAGAGCTATTAAGCCAATAACCTTGCTAGTAAACCATGCAATGGGAGATTCAATGAAGACAAGGGAAAGAATGCCAATATCCTCAAGAATCAAATGAAAATGCAATGCAATGCTATGCTAGAAATGGAAATGTAAGCTAAGCTATGTAAATGAAAGATGCAAGTATTACAAAGCCTCCTAGTTAAGCTAGATGAATTAATCTAAAGCATAAAGGAAACTAAGCTAAGAATGCCATGAAAATGAAGCTACTATGCAAGAAATGAAACTATGATAACATGTAGATGCAAAAGCCAAGAATGCTCCAAATCTTCAAAAGCTCCAAATGTACCTAGAAAACCTGCAGCATAACATTAGTATAAAAAGTTGGGGATCTAGAATGAAGAAGAGAGCTCTCCTTTTATAAGAAATGAAAAGGAATGGACCATGGAGATTAAGAGGAAAAAGATTTAATAAATGGTGGAGCTTGAGAGAGGAGCAATCCATGTGCACAAATATCCTCCAATAGGAAAATAGGAGTTGACTTTATGTCCATATGAGACAAAAAGTGCTTTTTCCTTTTTTATAAAATAAGAATAATGCTTTATTTGTGCAACTAAGGATAAGAGAAAAAGTGGGGGCTTTTTATTTATTAAAAGGGGAGGAAATATTCTTTTTAATAAATAAAGACTTAGGATAAGATGGTTAGCCCATAGAAAATAATCAAATAAATGATAAAGCTAGGATTTGATCAAGAATAAGCAATTGATGATTTAGCAAAAGGGGCTAATAGTCTAGATGACCATTTTTAGGTGTATACATTTTTCCCCTCTTTGACTAATGTGTGATCGATCTGGGAACACATTACGTCAAAGAATAGATCATCCAAGAAGGCAAGCAAATAGCCAAGAAGGCAAGTAGATAGCAATCTGACTCCAAAGAATGAAGTACAGAGAAATAGCAAATCCTGCATGGTCAGCCTGGTAGCGACAGTACTAAACATTTAGGAAAGAGATAGCCAATAAGATATGATGTGTCTGCCCCCTTGGGATCAAAAGTGAAATCTAGGTAGAGGGAAAGCAGAAGCAAGAGCAACATAATCAAATCACTAGAAATCATAATCGAAGAGAGAGAATAGAATAACCATCAAGCAGTGAAGATATGCCCCACACATGGGACATAGGGCACGAACCTATCGGTCCCTCAACCCGTAAACACCATGGAAAGAGGAGTTTAACTTGGGATTTGAAAGTGAATGAAAGACTAGAAGTTTGAAAGAGATGGAGATGAAGAGGTGAAGAATGCCCCAGCGAAGATCGAAGGATCAGGCCTCAAAAGGTTAGCCAACTACACGGAAGAAGGAAAAAGATGAACGCGGATTTTGGTTTTGATCCCAAAATGAAGAGAAAATGATGTGATATGAAAGACAAGAAGTGAAAGACATGATCAGGAAGAAGTGAAAGGTGAGCACAGTTGATTAACAAGTTGATGTAAGATGAAAAGAGAGCTCTCTCCATATGCAAGATGAAAAACTAAACTAACATGAACCTAAGAATGCAAGCTACATGAAAAGTGGTTTACTTGCAAGGTTACAAAGCCAATAGACATCTAATTATCATCATCAAGTGTTATTGGTAGTGTCAGAAGATCATACAATGCACACTAGCATAACTATGTGAATATGAATATGATCTTTATCAGATAGGAATGTGGAAATCCCACCTAGGAATCAAAGACATGCAGGTCAAGATGACTAGTGCAGTGAGATTACCTAAGTTTGATATAGCAAGATTATGCTCGCATCGAGACACAAGAAATTCAAGATGACTATAAGCATGCACTCGCAAAATAGTCAAGGATAATACCTTGTAGGTTCATAGTGTCAAGTAAGACCAGCATAAATGCTCATGACAGTTAGGACCAACAAAATTTACCCACAAGCAGAAAAAGCAATAAAACATGTTCTCATTCCCTCAGTCTTCTAGCTATGCATCATCAAAAATGATCATAGGGGGAGAACACTCAGCAAAGAAATCATCATAGACAACACACAAAAAAATAAAGTCAAACAAATCTTAGCAAGTCAAGTGCATGTGTGTAGGTCATAGAGTCAAACTTTGAGTATCACATCTACCAATGATAAATATTGCATCATCTAGACTGTGGGTAGGATATCTGATAAGTGTTAAGAAACACTCGACACAAGGGTAAGTGTTGAAAAACACAGTTGCGGTGGTGTTGAAAAACACCATTTGCGAGGTGCCTAAGAAACCTAGACGCAGAAAGAGACCCAAGATGAGCTTGAACAACATATGCCCCCTAGACTAAGACAAGAATCAATTCCAAGCTAGGAGAGGCAAAGTGAGAAGTGGAGCGAATGAGCGCCACGCAAGACTGATAGACATAGGTGCAAAGGGTCTCAAGCAGTGCCTGTTTCCAGGTTTTCACCACTTGATAGATTTATTGCAATTTTTTAAGGACTTTTTATTATTTTTTTTGCATTTTTCCTACCAAGGCGCCTATTTCCAGGTTTTCACCAAGGCACTTTTTCAATTTTTTGGATTTTATGAATTTTTTGATTTTTTTGGTGAGACATCAAAGCGCCTATTGCTAGGTTTTCACTAGGATGCTCTTTTTTTAGGACATTTTATGTTTTTTAGGATTTTTTCAGCATCATATATGAATTTTTTTGGAGTTTTTTCAGGATCATAAAGTATGTACAAAGAATGCCCCAGACAGAAATGGGCATCAAGAATCTACTTCCTCTGATGTAGAGAACTGATAGGCCCTAGGCCCAAATGCTATAGCTATGATGATAGGAGCTCTCAACCAGTTTGACCAATAATAACCAGCCCTAAGCAATGTCTGAGCTAGCCGAGGATCATTAGAATGTGATCCACATATGCCATCGTGGGTTTCAGCTAGCACTTTTTCTGACTCCTCCATTTCTAGACACTTAAGGAGAGTTTTGTCTAGACCCTTCCTATACAAATCACCAGAGACAAAGGCAAAGTGTATGGGATGGTAGGAAGAATGGAGTGGTGGATTTTTAGGAGGGATATGAGGTGGAAGATATGAAAAGATTGTAGGATTGTAAGATTTGTGAGTAGGATAGCATAATTTGTCCACCAAGAACTTGAAGCAAAATTTATGCTTTTTCATTTGTAAGATGGATGTCAAAGTAACCAAGGCATTAGCAACTTTGTTCTCAGCTCTAGGAATGGGCTGAAGTGTAACAGATATAAGATCATGCTTGAAGTAGTGCACCATTTTTTTGTAGAGAATCAACTTGTCATCTTTTATTTGATAATCATTATTTTTGAGCAGATTTTTATTTTTACTTTTCTTAGGTGCGGATACTGCCACAATGTGGTTTTTGCCATCTGACCATTTCTCTTTTCTTTTGACTTGATGACTGTGATACTTGATTGTTGATTCAATCCTCTTTGTTACTAGTTCGCTAGTGGAAGAAGTAATAGGTGTTGATGTGAGATGAAATGAAGTGATTGGTTCAACAACATTTATGCAAGGGGTGTCATCTCTGGTGACAAGAGAAGTTGAGCCTATAGGGTAAGCTCCAAAAGTAGCTAGATCTAGATTTGTCATAGAAGGACCAACATAGTCTACTAAGGCAATACGGGGAACAAACTCATCAAACCCTACATGAGACTCATCAACTATGTCGGGTGGGTTACAAGAGATATAAACTACATCAACATCCATATCTGTCATGGAAGAATCTTCTGGAAGAGGCTTAAGATGCTGAGAAGTAGAGATACTCATGTCATTATGTGATAGATCACCTCTTTGTAGCAGTCGTGCAATGTTGCGACGTTGTCTATCATAGTGCAATGATTCTTTAGGCACATAGGTTCTAGACATAGAGGCCTCAACCATATCATCAGTAGATATACATTCTTCTCCCCAAAGGAGTGAAGTAGAAAGAAGATCATCTCCCATTTGAGCCATAGTGTGTAGTGGTGACTCATCTATATCTATGTCTGAATTACTGAGCATGGGAGTATTTCGAGAATCCTCTCTATAGATCCAGTCTTGAACAACTTGTTCTTCTCTCTCTGCTTCTAAAGGAATGAATGAAGGAACAAAAGTATCAGAGATCATCATAGCAGAAGTGGAAGGCTTCATTTGATTAGAAGGTTTCCCATATGACCTAGGAGAAATAGGTATAGAAGCAAAGGAACCCAGCGTATATTCACCCATACCAAGGCTCATCATCTTAAGTGATTTTTCAGTAGCAACTAGAGACATACTAGGATCAACAGTAGGTTCATTGTGAGGGACAAATTTTTTAGCGGCAACAAGAGCATTAATAGCCATAGTATGGTCTCCAAGAATCACAACTTCAGTGCCATTGTATGGAAATTTGACGCACTGATGATAAGTGGAAGGAACAACCTGCATTTCATGAATCCAAGGATGACCCAAAAGAATGTTATATGTGAGTGGGATGTCCAATACTTGGAAGCTAATATCTTTTGTGATAGGGCCTACTCGGACAGGCAACGTGACAAGACCTTTGGAAGATCTTTCCACTTCGTCATAAGCTTTTATAGTAATCTTCTTCTTAGAATCCATAGCAAATTCTGACAAACCCAACTATTGTATGACATTGAAAGAAACAATATTTAACCCTGCACCATTGTCTATCAGGACTCGACGGACTCGGGTATTGTAGACTAGAACTTCAATGTGTAAAGCTAGATTATGAGGGTGAGCAATAGATATGTCATCTTCTGTAGAAAAGGAGAGAGATAGTGGAGATGAAATGTGGTTGACCATAGCCTGAAATTGATCTGGATCAATGTCATTGGGAACACGTGTTGTACGTAGAGCCTCATCAAGAATCTCTCTATGTGAAGGGGATAACCGAAGCAACTCAAGGATAGATATTTGTGCTGGTGTCTTTTGCAAATGTTGGACAAGATCATAGCTAGGGGTGGCTGAAGGAGCCACTTGTTTGGAAAGCAAAGCTTGCTTGGGATCTTGCACAGTTTTAAGAACAATCTTGGCTTGCCCCCTAGTAACAGCATTCAGTGTCTCACTTCGGGAAGATGAACTACCATGTGTTTTCAAGACCAACTTTGGCTTACCATGATTGGCTTTATTATCCTCTTGAGACCTCATCATTAAAACACTCTCAATGGGCTCTACCATGTTGATCACAGGCATATTAGAAGGATACGAGTAATTGATCTTAGCATCATGATTCTTCTTATGTGCTTGAGAGGTTTCCCCCTTATCATGCTTAGGTAGAGGATCTTTGAAAGCTGTGTGATCAGAATTTTTAGTTAAGCCATCAGTGGAGATTGTGTTGTTATCAATGAGGTCTTGAATATCATCCCTAAGCTTAAAACAATTGTCTGTCAGATGTCCCTTGTTTCTGTGATAATGACAATAATGATCCTCTCACCACCAATCAGGCTTATTTATTGGATCCCAGTTACCAGGTTTATCAGGAAGCGTAAGATATCCATTGTCAACCAAAGTCTTGAGGATCACATCGTAAGGTTCTGCCAGCTTGGTATAGACTCACTTTCAAAATGACTTCTTAGGCTTATCTGCATATTGAGGTTTAGGAGCACTGTGAGCATTGGTAGCTTCTTGTTGTTTTGCTGCATAGATAGCATTGGAGAGATTGAAAGTAGGCTCTTTAGCTTTAGGAGCATCAACAACCCCATCATTAACAACATACTTGTTTTTATTCCAAGGTTTGTTCTTGTCTTTGCCATTGCCTTTAGCATCTTTATTAATAACAATATCCCCTTTTCTTATAGCTACATCCTCAATTCGATATGCACTTTCAACCATGTCATTGAAAGAAGAGAACAGTTGTTTCCTTAAATCATAATATAGCCCAGGCACAAGAGTGTTGACGAAAATGTCAATCTTTTCTCTCTCGAGTAACTTACGAGGATTTCGAGAATACAATGATCTCCAATGTTGTAAGTAAGTTGCAAATGGATCACCTTGATGTTTTCTTAGATTACCAAGATCTATCATGGTGATAGGTTGTTGGATATTGTATGAATAGTGTTGTGTGAAGCGCATAGCCAACTCATCAAAAGTCTTAAGAGGTGGTGTCAATTTTGCAAACCATTCCAAAGCTTGGCCTCTTAAACTTCAAGGGAATAATCGTAGCAAAAATGTGTCTTCATGAAGGAAGTCCATGCTAAGAGCATAAAAGTGACGCACATGGTCATGGGGATCACCATTTCCATCATACTTGTCGTATTTGGGAGCCTCAATATCCCTAGGAAATGGGACCATGTATAGACTTTTGTCAAAAGAAAGAGCACAAATTGATTCTACAAAAGAGACCTTTGGAGGCTCTCTTTCTAATGCCATTTGGGTAAGGCATTGATTTGTCTGATGTAGTTCTTCTTGAAGGACTTCCAATTCAGTTGGTACTCTTTGTTGGAAAATTTTTCTGACATCATATCCGGGAGGAAGCTTGTATCCTCTAGAAGTCATATATTGAAAATATTGATCGCCATTACACTCTAAAAGCTTATGCATCATTCATTGGGAGACCACATCTTGTTCAAATCTCATAAGATCCTCACTAGAAATCTCATCATTAGCCTCTGCCTCATGTTGAGAAGGAGGAGGTCTAGGAGGTGAAGAAGGCATACCAAAAGTGGGTCTTGGAGGAGATCTTGGTGGTGTGTTGTTGCCATTGTTGCCATTGATAAAAAGAGATCTATGCTCATGATTACTAGTCTCAGGTTGTTCATGAAATGTCCCTCTATAAGCCATGCACCTAGTAGCATCCATCCTTTGTTGATTGTGTTCTTTTTCTAAGCGCACTTGGTTATCCTTATGCTCAAAGTGTTCTTGCAAGCATTGGAATTTTTCTTGTTCAGTCAAAGTGAGTGAGACATTGTCTGTGGTTTTGGGGGTCTTGAATGCGGAAAAGAGGAAACCTCCTTTGAACCATGGGGTAGCCTTAGAATCCTCAGATTGGTTAGAACTAGAACTATTGTTGCTAATGGGTGCTCGTGAGCATCTAGTTGGAGAAGGTAACTATGTATAATTGAATGGAGGATGACTCTCCTGCTCAAATTGAGACCGAGTTGTAACCAGCATGAAAAGAGATGTTGGTTGACTAAAAGAATGAGACAAAGTTTCTTAGATTTGAGATAAGAAAAGATAATAAAGATCACTTGTCAAAGTAGAACAATAGAGAGATGGCTTGTCAAAAGTGCTCAAGCACTTACAACAATCAATTGACTAAAGCTGAGCAATGAGAAAGAAGCTCAATAAGCAAGTAGCTAGAGATGTAACCATGATGCGACAAGTGATCAAGAGTAGCATTTGTTAAGCTCAAATCCAATAGTTTTAGCTCATTTGTTTCAGTCTAGAACAAGTCTAAGCATATAGATAATAGACTAGCTTCAGGTAAGAACAGAAAAAGACACTCTACGATAGGTTAAAATGCAAGTTTAGCAGCTCTGGATTGCAACAACAATAAGATAGCAAAAAGGTTCTGGGTGACACTTTCTAGGCAGACAAGGTGACAATCTTTAGCGAGGTGACACTTCACCCTAAGCCAAGCAATAGTTTCCAGTAAGGCCAGGCGACACTTTTGTAGGAGAAAACTGTCGCGCGATAATTCTCAGAACAAGATGTGACACTGTTGCAGATTTGCATGACTTTTTGACCAGTGAACATAAAAAATCTCAGTTTTGAAGCATTTTGATCAAGTAATTTTTTAGTTTGACAAGCAGTAACAACAGATAAAGGATAGGTTTGCAAATAGTAGGTGATCAAACATGTCATAAAACACTTGGAACAAGGGCAAAAGCAACCTTGCCAAGACAAGCACTTATGATATCAAAATAGAAAATCTTATTAATACTACCGTTTGTTTGTATGTTAAGAACGTTTACACTGGTATAGCACAATCGAAGACAATTCAAGCAATTACTACCTAGAAGGACAAGGCTCATTACTTAGCAAATTGGCCCACAACTTGATGCTCCCTTGCCTCACACCAAGTGGTTGCCCACAAGAGATATTGGCATTGTCATGGAAGTGTCAAAAACACAACCAAAGGAACACATATGGTGAGTGTCTTGGGGTGATCTAGGTAAGTCTACTTAGATCAATTCTTACACCAAGAAGCTAAGCGGCTAAAATAAGGTGGCCTCTATCTAAAGGTTCATAGTAAGGGCTTCTGTTCATAGCACCCCTCTTGCTCCTCATAAAGGACTAGGACCTCGCGGCCTCAAGAGTACCTTAAGCATTCTTTCTTAATGCTTTCCTCATGGTCACAATCCCACAAGTTACTCACATCAAGCGAAGATAAGTACTATGTCTACCAAGGTTTTGTGTCCTTGATAGCCTTGAGATTATAGTGGGTTGGAAGAGCTGGCAAAAAGCTTGTCCCCACTTGGGTCGTTCCTCTTGATTGCTCAAGAGCAGGCCTGCTAAAAGATTCTAACAACTAAACAAAAAGTGGATCAATTCTTGAGGTTCAAGGTTTTTGGTTCACCACAAGGGTGAAGAGCATACTCCCCTATCTCAAAAACTTCACCCAAACACACCAAGCAAAGATTTAATTACCCACTTGCTTTCAAAATCCCAAGATGGGTCAAGATTTTTGTTTCACCACAGGGGTGAAGAGCATACTCTCCTACCACCTCAAAATTCCTACAACAAGGTATTAAGTGCCTATGAAATGAAACAACTAGTATATGTCACACTCAATAAAGAAAGCAATTAAACAAGCACTTGATTTGATTTTTATGCTTAGGGCATCCCTACAAAAACCATTAGTAGCCCTCTTTGACATGCGTTCTTTTGGAAAAATATCTCAAGTAAGTGCACCTACAACCACAACTTGTTAGACCCACAATGGTTAGCAAAATCAAAAAAATCTAACAATGGTTAGCACATGAAAAATCAGATAATCTTCAAAAAATAACTGATCAAATGATAAAATCGAAAAATGAAACCCTCATGGTTGGATTAGGCACAGAAAGACCTTTCCAATGATATATCACACTTAAACTTTTGATACCATTTGCAAAATTTAAAAAAAAAATGGGTGCCCATATTTGAAAACGCTAAATTTTTTTGAAAATTTCAAAAAGTTAGCAGAGAACCCAAAACATGCAAGATAGGTAAAATAGGTCAAAAGTAGCTCACTGCCAGGTACAGGTGACAGTACAGTCACCAAAAATATCGCGAGACACTTTACAGTATACGAGAGCGACACTTTTTCACTACGCGACAATTCGCCCTACTACAGGCGATAGAACTCCTCAAACAGTGCGACACTTTCTGTCAAAGGGGGTGACACTTTTAACTAGTAAAGTGTCACACCACTATACAAAGAACTATCACATGACACTGGCAAAATGTCACACGACACTCTGAGACAAAAAAAATTAGAGACCGAAAATAAAGCCGAAAATTAATGAAATTTTTTGCGAAAATGCAAAAAATAAAGGACAAAGTTAAGCTACTCTGGCCCACGGTGGGTACCAAAAATGTGTGCTATAAATGTGTCACACTTCTATGAATCATTATATTCAAGAACACTCAAGAATGAGGTCTCAAAAATTGATCCATAGCTCCCTAGGCATGGAGTGCAAGGGTTTTAAGAATGCTCTTAGCTAGAGCTATTAAGCCAATAACCTTGCTAGTAAACCATGCAATGGGAGATTCAATGAAGACAAGGGGAAGAATGCCAATATCCTCAAGAATCAAATGAAAATGCAATGCAATGCTATGCTAGAAATGGAAATGTAAGCTAAGCTATGAAAATGAAAGATGCAAGTATTACAAAGCCTCCTAGTTAAGCTAGATGAATTAATCTAAAGCATAAAGGAAACTAAGCTAAGAATGCCATGAAAATGAAGCTACTATGCAAGAAATGAAACTATGATAACATGTAGATGCAAAAGCCAAGAATGCTCCAAATCTTCAAAAGCTCCAAATGTACCTAGAAAACCTGCAGCATAACATTAGTATAAAAAGTTGGGGATCTAGAATGAAGAAGAGAGCTCTCCTTTTATAAGAAATGAAAAGGAATGGACCATGGAGATTAAGAGGCAAAAGATTTAATCAACGGTGGAGCTTGAGAGAGGAGCAATCCATGTGCACAAATATCCTCCAATAGGAAAATAAGAGTTGACTTTATGTCCATATGAGACAAAAAAATGTTTTTTCCCTTTTTATAAAATAAGAATAATGCTTTATTTGTGCAACTAAGGATAAGAGAAAAAGTGGGGGCTTTTTATTTATTAAAAGGGGAGGAAATATTCTTTTTAATAAATAAAGACTTAGGATAAGATGGTTAGCCCATAGAAAATAATCGAATAAATGATAAAGCTAGGATTTGATCAAGAATAAGCAATTGATGATTTAGCAAAAGGGGCTAATAGTCTAGATGACCATTTTTAGGTGTATACAATAGGAAGATAAAAAGGAAGAGTGATCGTCTTGATGATGGATCACAAAGTGTGATCCAAAATTTTGATGCAAAAAAATATACACAATCTAAATGAGAAGCAACAAGCAATAACATTTCTTACATGTTTATAATTAGTTAGTTGGACAGATGACTATTAAAAAATACCTATAATTATTTTACGAGGTATCTTCTCACAATAATAAATTAAATGTGTGTATGTGTGTGTGCTCAAGGATTACTAAGTGGAATCACTTAATGTCATGCAATTTTATAATTTTTTTGTCAATGTATGTGTACAACCCAACTTGCTTGTGCATTCTAAAAAATCTAGTCTTTTGTGGTGCATTGGCTTATACATCAATTTGGATTTAATTAGTACATATTTTGTATGTATTTAGAGACTCATTTCCCATTGAATAAAGGAATCGGTTTGTTACTGGCACTCTCTCCATTATCCTCAATAAAATCAAAATACATCTTAAACACTTTTTTAGTTTTACAATTTTATGTGTTGTATTGTCATGTATGAATGTATATGTGAAAACACAAGGGATAGTCATAAACTACATGCTTTGATATTTATGTGGTAGATCATCTATTTAATAAGGTGGTAAGTCTTTCATGTTTGAAATAGAACAGATGTATATCAAGATTAAATGTTGTATACCTTGCATAAAATATTGACTTAAATTAATTATGTAATTAAATAATTATTTTTTTGCGGTTTATCCTAGGTGATGTGGTTAGCCACACTAAATAGTTATATGGAGTCATTTGTGAAGTTTATGTAACATGGGTAAGATACTTTTTGTGGGTCGCGTGTGGAAAAATTAGTTAATATTGGAGAGCTTGATATTGAATAAAGTAAAACCTAGAAGCCAATATTAAATGTAGGGTCAATGTTTTTGTGAACTCATGGTTTTGAGTCATATAGTTTTACTTTATGACTCGATTATTTTTGTGTGAGCTTATGTCTATAAAAGAAAGTACATGTTTGGTGGTTTAAGATTGTTTAGTTATGGCTTTGGCTAGATTGTCAATGTATTAAGTTTTGTTATGAATAGTGCATATGTGAAGCATGACATAGGATGTGTGGCTACTTGTTTGAACCATGAACGATGTATTGGATAGACTTGATAATTCACAAGTGTTCATAAAGGTTTTTTTTAAGTCAAATGTAATATTTTGTTGTCGAACAATAAATTGAACATGGATGCTTTTGGAGGCTATGATTTATTCTCTATGATGGTTTTATCAAGGTATATATTATGTTATCTAGTGATGTTCCTTTAATCTTTGAATTTGGTTATCTGTATACTTTATTTTCTCTCATATAGCTATGTAGGAATTGGATTGATGATTATGGTATATTTTCCTAGCATTTGATATTAGACCCATGTTTATGGCTGTGGGATTTTAATCTCTATGATGGTCTAATCCTTGGATGAGAATATTTGGTGTGAATTTGAAGTTATTTGAATACAAGAGGGTTTCTTAAAATTAAGATATGGAAACATGTTTTGCAAGTTTTTATATTGTAGATCAAGGGCTATTGAGGTTATAAATTTGTGGTTATTTTTGTTAATTTGGGTTTTGAATATAAGTTGAGAAAAAGGTTTTCTTATGAATGTTAATTATGAAGTTTTAAAATCTAAAATAGACCTCACCATTAGACTTAGGAGGCCCACGAGTTGAACATTGACATAAAGTTTCACCTATTTTGGAAAAGTTGAAAAAATTGTAGAAAACATTGTCCCAACCCTAGTTGTATAATTGTACAATTTGAATTAGAGGGGAAAAAGTTGAGAAAAAAATTAAAATATTTTTTGCCTATTAGGTTTAAAATCATTTTCTTATTAAAAATAAAAAAATATTTATAATATTTTTTGTTGTGGGGAGAAGGTGATGGGATTTAGGTGTCATTAACCCTTTTATCCTTAATTTATATTTTTTCTAATATCTTTTGTAATTTACCCATAAGAGGTTAAATCATTTAACCAATAGTGGTGAAAGAGACCATGTAAAGACAAAGTTACTTTTACTATTTGTCATCTAGGAAAAAGACAAAATAGCTAGGGGCCCCCTCTTGGAATCCTCTATTTTGAGGTGTATGCACACTTGTAAAGGGTTGTAAGAGAATCTATGATGGTTATAACATATTTCATAAGATTATATGACAACGCCTATAATATTTTATGATAGATTCCTTCCACAAGTAGACATGCATGAGAGATGCCTTATAATAGTTGTAAAAGAATCTATAAGAGGCTACGCTTGGGGATGGACATGAGGTTTTTCCATGTAGTTTTATTATCTATTATTTTGTGTTAGCACAATTATATTCATCATGACTATAAATTGGTGTCTTGAGCTAGAGTTATTCATTTAGTCTTATTTAGTTTCCAATGTAGCAGAGTACCATCAAAGTCTACAAAGGTCTACAAAGAAGTGTATTGTTGTTGTATATTTCATTGGATTAGTAATATACTCGCCTCTCTTTCTATGGTAGATTTTTTTTTCGCCTCTTTGTATGGAAGAGTTTCTCCACATAAATCTTGTGTTTCATGTGTAATGGTTTTATAGATCTTAATTTGATTCTAAAACCACTTTATTCATGGTTAATCTTTAGTTCCTTATTCATAGTTAATCTTTAGTTTCTTCCTTCATATATCCATAAGTGGGCTTGCTGGAAATGGCTGGGGGTTGGTTTTTTGCTATTAGAGTGGGCTGCGTAGAGACACCAAAATAGTGATGCTTGTATTCCTCTGGTGCTGGAAGGTATCAGTCCTATTTCTTCTGATGAGGAAGAGGGAACCTGTGGTTTTCCCTCTTCTTGGTGTTTTTTGTTTTGGTTTATTGGCCTGTGCCTGTAGGTGGATGTTGATAGTTTTCAAGGGCCCATTCTAAACCAACTAACTCCTCCTAGCAACCTCTGACCACCTCAATAGATAGCGCCCTCACCTCGATAGAGATATCCACCTCAATAGAATGTGAAGGAGAAGAAAACTGAAGAATAGGGGCTTTCCACCACCAAATAGCCACATGAAAAGCCCTCACCTCAATAGGGGTAACTCCACCTCCATAGGAGTAAAGGGCAGAGGAAATAGGCCAAAACAGGGTTCATGCCTGTAGTAAAAAACTTCCAAGAATAGGGGCTAGACAAAAACAATATTCTTCAAATTAGAGAAACAGGGAGAGAAAACCCAAATAATGACCATCCGATCAGCCATCACGAAAAGAGTGAACCCCCCTCCCAAGCCATTCCAAACCAAGGACCTCTTGGAAGCATCAAACTCTAGGGACAAATCCTTACTATCTCTAGAAATGTTAGCTGACCAGCTGAGCATAATAGGGTTTCTAAAAATAAGAAACCCAACATCATAAGATCTGCACTCAAAACAAAGAGGCAATTTTCTCCAAGGCCACAAACTAAAGAAGCAACAAGAAAACAAGCTTGAGCTCCCCCCTTCCTTAGACATCTAGCAGGATCCTCTAGCAGACTTAGAGCAGGCAACACCCACCATTCGAAAAGACCTGCAATAGTCTCTCCCACCAACATTTCCTCCATGAAAAAGGACCCATCGGTGCCCCCAGCCACCATCTACAATAGAATAGGTAGGAATCTCCTCCCCATCTCCTTCTTCACTGTCTTCCCCTCCTTCGTCTCTACTCTCCATCCCTCCCTCACCTGTAGATGTCCTAGCACAACAACGGCTACACATCCCTCCACTAGATGCTCCCATCACTCCCTCAAGCTTGTATTAAACAACATTACATTTGGGTGTAGGTTGGTAAAGGGAAGTTGGTAGTTTGTAAAGGATCTTAGACATGAACTTTTTTTAAGTTGCATGCTTCTACTCTTTGTAATTTAGCTTTTGCAACTAGGATTGAAAATGCATGTATGTTCTGGTATTTTAGATAATATACTAGTTGAGAGGGCTTATAATTAGTCTTTTAGCAAGAGTGATTTATACGAGCACTATGTGTTTGATAAAAGAGATAGCCATTTCATAAAGGAGTTAATAAAGGTTAGATACTTTTAGAGATTATTCATTTGGATGTATTTTGATCAGTGGATGTTGACTCTTTGAATAGATACTAATATTATGTTTCCTTCATTGATGATGTCTCAAGATATAGTTATATTTATTTTATGAATTCAAAATCTAAAATTTTCACTAAGTTGAAGGAATTTAAGGCATTGGTTGAAAATAAATCAAATTATAAGATACAAGTATTGAGATCTAACAATAGGGGTGAATATTGCTCTGGCTGGGATTTTTATGTGTTTTGTAAACATGTTGGAATTGTTAGGCAAAATAATATACCTTACTCTCTCCAACAAAATGGAGTAGTAGAAAGAATGAACCATATATTAATGGAAAGAGCTAGGATCATTGTATGTAGTGCTAAGCTAGATAAATTATTATGGGTAGAAGTTATTGGTACTCCTTTTTATTTGATGAATAGATCTCCTTGTAAATATCTTGTTAATAAAACACCTTATGAAATGAGATGGGGTAGAAAAACTTTAGTTTCTCACATAAGGGTATTTGGTTATGAGGATTTGTTCATGTTCCTAAGAGAAGAAATTTAAATTGGATCTAAAAGATCACAAATGCATCTTTGGAAGAAATGGTGTGAAAGAAATATGTTTTAAGCTTTGGAATCCTCTAACCCAAAAATGATATTTTATAGAGATGTAATTTTTAGGGAATTTAGAGTTGACTTGGGTGAAGAATCACCAAAGGTGTTAGTGTAATAAAATATTCATAATTACACTTTAATTAATCTTACTTAGGATGATTAATTTCATCGTAATTTGTCATTGAGACACCTAGGATTTTGCACCTTAATTATGCACATGGTGTAGGAGAAATTCTACTTTAGGTGCGAGATCCACCTTTAGTGCACATATCACATTATCATCCCTATCATGAAACGTACTTCATTGCATAATGGAGGATGATCCATATTTGGTGGACATGTGATTACACCTTGCATAAGTGATAGCTTATAAACTTTTTATCATTGTCTCTTATCACCTTTCCCATTTAAGGAGGCCTATTATGTAAATTTTATTCAATAAAGCTATTCAATCATTGAATCTATTCAATAAATTCCATGATCAATAATATCATTCTTGCATCCTTATGCAATTATCTTTCCAATCTCTTGTAGAAGTTATCTTGGTCTTTCATTCGATCCCAGGGGTGGTGTAGAGTCACCTAAAACTCTAACATGGTAAAAGAGATCTCAAGGTGTGAAGACCTCTTCTCAAGAAGTGCAATCTTGGCTTGATCTGATTTTGGGTGTAGAATTTTGCAATTTGGATATCACTATTGCATCTGAGAGGTTGTTTCGGTTAAAATCGACTATAAATTTTCCCATATTCGACAAAAGTCAAAATCAAGGCATAATGTTTTTGCAAATCGAGTAGTATGACCCGATCTGCTCCTCTGTGGCATGATTTGGTTTTAAAATTATTTTTATTTGCAATTTTTTTTTTGAATTTATTTCTACAAAAAAATTGGGTTGGTATGGCCCCATTTATTATTTGTTAGATAGATAGACAGACAGTTGATGTCATCGGTCGATCCTTTGCCAAATCCAATTGACAATACCAGAGCTGGCCTACTCACGTCATTGGTCATGACCAGGCAGAAAACTCCCAACCTGACCAACAGTCTGCCGACCTACCACAACCTCTTTCTTTGTTTAAAGCATATGGATCTTTGCCTATAAAAAAGTAAATCCTCCCTAGAAATGGCAATGTGGGATTAAACTCCCAGGCCCACCACTCCACTGCCCAAGCAACCCACATTGCCACATGGACATCACCACGTAGACATCACCACGCGGAGCCACATTACTCGGCCAACTCAACCCTCCTCACAGTCCATGGGTGAATCACAAGAAGACATGTGGCAACAAAGCCACACTAGTACCCTGTAGTCACACCATCAAATTGCCACACAAGTAGTATGTTAGTGCTGTATACACCTAAAAATGGTCATCTAGACTATTAGCCCCTTTTGCTAAATCATCAATTGCTTATTCTTGATCAAATCCTAGTTCTATCATTTATTCAATTATTTTCTATGGGCTAACCATTTTATCCTAAGTCTTTATTTATTTAAAAGGAATTCCCTCCCCTTTTAATAAATAAAAAGCCCCCACTTTTCCTCTTATCCTAAGTTGCACAAATAAAGCATTATTCTTACTTTATAAAAAGAGAAAAAGCACTTTTTGTCTCATATGGACACAAAAGTCAACTCTTATTTTCTCATTGGAGGATATTTGTGCACATGGATTGATCCCTCTTCAAGCTCCACCATTGATTAAATCTTTTGCCTCTTAATCTCCATGGTCCATTCCTTCTCATCTCTTATAAAAGGAGAGCTCTCTTCTTCTTTCTAGATCCCCAACTTTTTATGCTAATGTTATGTTGCAGGTTTTCTAGGTCACTTTGAAGCTTTTGAAGATTTGGAGCATTCTTGGCTTTTTGCATCTACATGTTATCATAGTTTCATTTCTTGCATTTTCATGGCATTCTTAGCTTAGATTTCCTTTATGCTTTAGATTAATTCATCTAGCTTAACTAGGAAGCTTTGTAATACTTGCATCATTTTCATAGCATAGCTTGTACTTTCATTTCTAGCATAGCATTGCATTGCATTTTCATTCTTTATTTTTGAAGATATTGGCATTCTTGCCCTTGTCCTCATTGAATCTCCCATTGCATGGTTTACTAGCAAGGTTATGGGCTAAATAGATCTAGCTGAGAGCATTCTTAAAACCCTTGCACTCCATGCTTAGGGAGCTATGGATTGATTTTTGAGACCTCATTCTTGAGTGTTCTTGAATGTAATGATTCATAGAAGTGTGACACAATTATAGCACACAAGTGCCACGTCAACCCTACAACCTTAGCAGTCCATACTCTACCATATCATCTGTAAGAGTGCCACATCAGCAAACACATCAACATTTCATACTTCCACGTCAGTAGAGGCCATTTTTTTGCCATGTAGGACTATCTACTATCTTAAAATTGATGGTCATCCAGTCGTCAAACAGGAAAGGTTTCCTTTTTTCTATGATGACCATACGACTATCAAATTTAACCTAGTGTTTTTCTAGCATCAACACTAGTTTGAAAATTCTTGCCTTCACCATTGGAGTTTTTGGTTTTGCAACCTAACTTCAAGCTCCCATATCTTGCTCATTTTTTATCCTTTTTTCGAGCATCATTTTTTGATTTGGGGTAAAATTTCCCAATGTTTCCAGTGGTGGCATTATTTTTTTATTTTGGTGGCCAGATTAATTTGAAATTGCATATTTTCATGATTGTTCCTGATTTCTGCAACTTCCAAGGTTTCGTTTGGGCACATACGATAATATTTTGAGGTGAATGTTTTTTTGAAAGTGCATAGGTTTTTATCTACTTTCCAGATATGTGATAAGATTTCAATGATTTGGGGTGGAAATATCATTTTCAAAAATAGGCTATTTTCGGGTTATATTTGCACTTGGTTAATCCTTAGATTTCAGTTTTAAGATTTGTATCAGTAATTTGAAGGAGTTATCAGTTGTTAACAATCATTATTTAGTTGCATTATGGATATTTCAAAGGTCAACGTCCTCACTCCATATAACTACCATGAATAGAAATAATCTTTATCAAAACACTTGTTAAGTATTGGATTGCTTAGAATGACTCTTGGGAAGGATCAAGAACTAGTTACATGTGTTGCAAAAAGGATAAAATGATTTGATCAAAGGGATAAAGTAGTTGGCTCTCTTAGATCATTTATCTCTCATGATTTATCTTTCATATTGCATCTTGCCCACATCCTCATGATGTTTGGGTCATCTTGGAGGGACTCTTTGGTAAACCTGATAGATTGAGAAAATTCATATTAGAGAATGAGATCAAGGTCTCAATCCTATTGATTTTTACAGCATTCAATACTTTTTCTCTAAGTTCAATTCTATTAGATTGGAGCTTTCTACTTGTGGCATTACTAAAGGGGATGAAAAATTGATATTTTCTATTCTTTCCAAGCTAGGTCTTGAATATTCAATCTTTGTTTCTACATTCTATGCTACTATGAATGCTCTTGGTAGTGCATAAAAATTTCCTTCTCTTGATGAATTTGTAGTTCAAATCATAAGGGAACAAGAAAAGTTAGTGCACATGGGTCAATTGAAGCCTTCAAAACATCATGCATTGCTTGCAAATGAATCCACTTTAAAGGCTTCTAATGAAAAAGGAAAGAAGAAACATAAGGAACCTAAGCCTCATGAAAAAGATAATGAATCTCCTTCACAAAATACTTCTGAATCCAAGTCCTCTTCAAGAGAGGAATCATCTAGAAGAAAGAGGGGAAAATATGCATATTGTAAAAAGCTAGGACATGATGAGCATAAATGTTTTCATAAGAAGATTGATGATCTCACTCACATTCTTCAAAAGAACAATATTAAGTTTCCCTCATCAGTGTCTACTCCTTCTACACATTTGGAAGCTTCTACATCTCCATCATCATCTGAGGATAAAGGTAAATGAAAAACACTTTTGGCTTCCACACATCCTGAGAAAGGTAAATGACTTCTTGATTTAGGTACATCACATCATATGGAATCTTCTATGGATATGTTTTCTTCTATTGAGCCTTGTAATTCTCCTAATATATTGATGGGTAACAACACACACATGAGGGTTTGTGAGAAATATTTTATTCCTATGGGAGAGGGGACATTTAATGATGTTCTTTTTGTACCATCCTTGAACACTAATCTCCTTTCTATTTATCAAATTACTCATGGGGAAAAAGGGTAAAATTGTTGAGTTCACTCTTGATTATGTCTACATTAGGGACATGTAGACTAGGTATGTCATAACTATGAGAGTTGTTGATCATACATCACACTTGTATTATTTTTTACATTTTGTTGTTGTTGTTGATGATGATGATATTCATGATGTACACATCCCTTTACCAAGAGATAATTATGTATGTGAGGAGAACTTTGGACACTTGAATCATTTTGTTGTTGAGACAAGTGTTGAGCTTCCTAATCCTCCACCTCCTACTTCTTGAGACATGGGATCTTATTTTTAGCAAGATGATCATAGTGCTTCAGATCTTGCAGAATGTGATGACTACTTGGATGCCTTTTCAACATTTGTTGTTGATTCTCATAATGCATATTTGGGAGACATAGCTGAGGGGGTTTCTCTTCTCTTTGATGACATCATCACAATTGGAGATACTTCTTCACATTCTTTGGAGATTTCTATTCATTATTCTTCTCCTTCACTTGGTTTTTTACATGATGTGGTAGATCCTTTGAGCTTGGAGAAACTTATTCAGTCTTCAGAGATGCATACGTGGAGACCTTAATCTTCTTCCTCCTTCCATTTTCATATGGATCGATTTATTTATCATTTGATGTATCTATTTCTTCCTTAGGGGACACATGTTTCTTGTAGGCATTGGCTTATCTTTTGTTTGTGGGTACTCTTCATCAACATGGGAATTTCTTCATTATGGGGGGGATATCGTATCTCCAACTATCCTTCTTATGGGGGGATAATTATTTGTATATACATGATGTATGTAGTTCTTGGGGGGTCTTGAGTACTCCATCCATCCATGCATCTTGTATTTCTTCTCTCTTTTTGAGGGAGGATTTCTCCCATGAGGTTTTCCCTCGTTATCCTATTTATGAAATATTGCATTGCATAATGTACATAGGTACCTAACATGGCCTAGTAGCCAAGACCCATATTGCATTGTGATTTTAAGTGCATTCCCCTAAGTTTCACTTAAAGGAGGGTGCTGGTGTAATTAAATATTCCTAATTACACTTTACTTAATCTTACTTAGGATCATACATTGCATCGTAGTTTTTCATTGAGACACCTAGGAGTTTGCACCTTAATTATGCACATGGTGTTACTATAACTGATTGTGATGATGATGAAGACCAATTATGATCAGAGGTATACAAGATTTTAGAATGATTAGATCATTTATTATCTTTCCATTGATGTCAACCAATTAATATTTGATTTATATTTGAGTTTCCATATCATTCGCAGTATGATTTAAATTGAATGAGTTAAGAAGAAGAAGAAGTCAAATTTTGTGAAGATGAAGAACTTAATTGGGCAACTGATAAAAAATAGACAATGTTAAGGTTATGTTAATATAATTTTTTGTTACCAAACATATGATTATATAAAGTCGTTAAAGAAGATTAGTCAAGTCAGTAAGCAAAATAGTTTTGTTACCAAGAAGGAAAAATTCATTGGGTAAAATGAAAGTAAGTTTTGGTAAAGGAAAAGGAACTCAAGACACCAAGCAGAAGGCTTTAGTAACCGAGTGAAGCTAATCAAAATTCAGTTGAAAGAAAAGAGTTATCCACTAAGAAAGGAACATAAATTAAAGACAAGGACCTAAATGACATTTAATGTTGAGGTATGATGAGCTAGAAGATTCTGATGATGACGAAGATTTAGTTGGAGAGATCTACAATTTGGAAAATTCAAGGTGATGATCTATGGTATATATCTAAGGGGAAAGAAGAGAATGAACAAGTTCCAATAAAGTTCAAGTTATGAGGTGATGATAAAACATTTTAACCGAGATCTAAATTAATTGAATAATTTTATGAAGTTAATTTGATGACTGAGATTAATCAAAAGAAAACATAATAAAGGAGATTAAGAGGCAAAAAAAAGTCTATATAAAGGATGAATTTGTATGTACAATAGGGTGACAAAGTTGAAGGGTTGATGAGTCACAAACTTATGTAGTGAAGAAGGAAAATTTTTATTATGAGTTAGAAAGAAGAATTTAATGAAGTGTTGAAGCCGGTGGAAAGTGAAGGATTGAAGTGAAGACAAAGAGAACATAAGGGATTTGATTATGCAAAAGATAGTTGCAGATTTACAAGTCAATTTATATGTTATTACTTATTAACATTTGTATCATAAAAATATCTTAACTGAGTGGACTTAACAGTCTTATTTGTAAATCCTTACAAAAGGTAACATTCTAAAGAGTGTTCAAAGACCTTTAACCAGGCCACTCCTAACAACGTGAAGATCCTAACAGATCTGAGGTAAATCCCCTAACAGGGTCACATTTAATAATGTGTATTGTTATCTTTAACCAAACTAGCTTTTAATGGAGCATACTTTAGAAGAGTATTTTCTTTAGTGGGTGACAATTCCCATAGTGGTTTTTCCCAAATTGGGTTTCCACATTAAATATTGGTGTTATATGTGTTAAATGATTAATGCAAATGTTATTGCCAATTGATAAAGTTAATTTACTATTATTAGTTAGTATTGAAGTGTTTCTGACTAAGTTGACACCATGTTGAATTAGAGAAAGTTTTTAAGGTGCAAAGAATGAAGGTGTTAGCCCATTTTCCTGAAAAATGCAAACTCCAATGAAAATGGTCTATTCCTGCAAAAAATCTTGTGAAATTACCATGTCTTGTTGCAAACACATTTTTGATCTGTCAAGATAATGTATAATGTTTTATGGCTTGTGCCCTTAGCATGGGATAGTTCAAGATCTATGTAAGCTTCAGTCAAAAGTGCATGTGTTGAAATGCAAAAACCAGTGAGATATAGAAATTTTAAGGTCTGAGAAATATGGTTTATCCATAAATAAGGGTTTCCAAAATTTATCCAAGTCCAAAACCCTAGCCAAAATCTATTTTCTCATTACCTTTTCAGGCCACTCAAGTCCCCTTTTTGTACATGTTTTATTTACTTGCCCAGGCAGGTAAATTCTATTCAGTGACTACACAACTAAGGTGTTCTCTTAATCTCCAAGGTCTTGGGCTGTTAGTCTTTTCATCTAGTGATCCAGCAACTGTAGTGGTTGCATATTCTCCTGATTCTGGCGGTTATGTATCTAGAACTCAACAATCCAGCGAGTGGTCAAGTTTTACAATTGTCGCTAAATCTCCAAATGAAATAGCTAAGGCTTTAAACATTCAGTGAATAGACTTGGACCATTGATGTTGATCTTGATCAACAACTAGCATGTATTCTCTGAATAAAACCCAAAGTAAAGAAATAATTCAAAGATTTGGAGATTAGGTCATTCACTCATTCTCATGATCTAGACCCCGGTTAAGTGATATATTTAGCGACTGGGAGATTTATTTGTTCGTGTAGTCATTGGATAGGCATGGTTAAGTCAGAGGGTTATGGATAATTGAAAAAATTATTATGGACCATGGGATGAAGTCTTGATTAGATGGTTGACACATGTTCTCTTAATAAGACTTGAGGTATGTCTGGCGAATGCAAGAATGCTTGGTCACGTAATCTTTGAATCTAATCACAATTAGGGAAAAGTCAACATTTTCTCTATCACTGAATCACTTGATTAAAGGTGAGTTAAGTTTAAGTCTTGGTGATTCAATGATAGCCATTGATATGAGAGATGATCGATGACTAGTGTTTAATCTCATGATTCAACACAGGGTTAGTAAAACATTCAGTGATTCAAAGATAGTCTTCAGTCACACATTCTCCAGATACAACATGGGTTAAGTTAAAAATCATGTGATCATCAGAATGCTTCAATCATCAAATCGCTAGGAAATGGTGAGTTAAGTTAAAAGAATTAGAGTTTCAGCGACGACCGTGGATGGAGGATCAGATCAATGGCTAGCGTTTAATTGCGAGATTGAACCAAGGTTAATGAAAAGATTGGGCGACTTGGCGATTTATTTGTTCACGTGTTCTCTGAGTCTAACCTGGGTCAAGGATTTTATCAAGCGATCATGAACTCCTTCAGTCGTGTGTTCACCGAATGACTTAGAGTTAAGGAGCTTGTCGTAGTTAAAGAGTAAAGTGCAAAAATATTTGACAATGGTCATGTTGCCGCAAAGGAAATATGCTTGAAAAATAATGATTGCAGGATTGCGACAACTGTATGATCTTGCAACTGATAAAGATCGATGAAATAATGGGTCCTCATGTCAAGTGTCACTGAGGTGCCTATTTCTGATTGGTTGCAAATAATGATGATGTATCCAGGTAATTTTAAAAGGCTAAGTTGACTATTGTCAAATTATGAGAACCGTTCGATATGCTAGGAAAGGATAGAGATCGGTGACCATGTTTTAAATTTTCTAGTTAACCGTTAGGGCTAATAACTTGATTTTTCTACTAGGGTTTCTCGTAGGGTTTGGGTACAGTGAGCCATAAATGACAAAGTTGGATTAGATTTGATTTTTTTTGGGACAGTTACAGGTGAGAATTGATGAAAAGAAGATATGGGTTGTCATCTGATTTGATTTTCTTTCCTGATGTGCCATGCTTGTTTAATGTAGAGGACTGTTGTTAGACATGGGAGGCTAGGGTTTGATTGATAATTGTCAGTTGTTTCCATGCCCTAATTCACACAAGTTTTCCAAGTTGGTTCTGGCATTTAAAGTTTTTCCTGCAATAAGAAATCAGTTGAATTTGTAAGTGTTGTTAGCCTGTGATTATGAACCCAAATAATTGTACATTAGATTTGATCTGATCCTTCTTGATTTTTCAGGCTTTCTTGTCTACTTTTATTTCTTGTTGTATCTGGTTGTTGGAAGTGGTTGGAAAACCTAATTTTTCCCTAAATGATTCGATGCTTGTTGCAATCCTGGTATAAAGGATTTTTCTTGATCATTTAGGAGGGTCATCTTTTGGTTGGGCAAGAGATCTAGGATTAGTCTCTTCTTGGTTTCAGAATACTGGCTAATGATTTTTCTCTCAGTCTAGGATGTAGCAGATTCTTGTATTAGACAATATTATTAGATCAAAGGAAAGTTTCTGGTCTTTTGCATATTATTGAAGTGGTTTTAGATCTTGAAGCAAGTGCATACAGAGGCATGATCCTCATACTTAATATAGATATCATTTCTCATTTCTCTCCATTTATGTCCATCTAATGAGTTTTGAATTTTCTAATTCATTGTATGGAGTTTTATCCATGCATATGCTATTATTCTCTAGTTCTAATTTAGGATCAGATTATCTGATGCTCTAGATGAAGCATAGATTCATTGGGTTTTCACTGGAATGTTTGTAAGTAGTGTTGGTTTGGGTATTTATATTTATGGCTTGGATATGTGATGAAGATTAGTAGTTGGATTCTGTATTCTATTGTGCAATAGAGATCTGGCCCAATGGATAAGGCACTAGTCAGAAGCAAGTAAATTCTACAGTAATGTGTTTGATATGGTGTGTTACATCCCACCAATATTAATCATTACCAATCCAAAAATCTCTCAAAGTCTTGAGGTCACAAGGCCATTTTTTTTATCATAGAAATGGAGAGTCAATGAATGATTGGTTATCATTTAGTACTTTCTTGCTATCATTTTCTTTGTTCAATCCAGTTTAAAGTTGTAAAGGTATTATTTGTCACTAGATTAGGTACACCCTCCTTGGTTTTGTAGAGCCATAAGTGTAGAGGGAAGTCTTGTCCCTATAGCTGGTCCAATTGCCTAATAGACCTCACCACATTTGGAACTAACCCCTCCTCAAAATCTATTTTAGACATACTAGTGTCTCTTTGAGTGTAAAATCCTTTTCAGGAACCAACAAAAGGATTACTGATTCACCCCCCTCCCTATAATCCAACACATGGTGTAGGAGAAATTATACTTTAGGTATGAGATCCAACTTTAGTGCACATATCACATTATTATCCTCATCATGAAATATACTTCATTGAATAATGAAGGATGATCCAAATTTATCAGCTTCTTATCATTGTCTCTTATCACCTTTCCTATTTAAGAAGGCCTATTATGTATATTTTATTGAGTCAAGCTATTAAATCAATGAATCTATTCAATAAAGTCCATTATCAATAATATAATTCTTGCATCTTTATGAAATTATCTTTCCAATCTCTTATGGAAGTTATCTTGGTCTTGCATTTGATCCTTGGGGGTGTTGTAGAGTCACCTAAAACTCTAACAAAGGGAAAACTCAAAAAAAGTGCAATTTGAAACTAAGAAAGAAGATGCACATGTGGAAGAATGGGGAGATGGAAAAGAAGATGGAGAAGTAGAAGAGAGTTCAAGTGAAAGTTTAAAATATATAGTTGTGATAGAAGAAGTTGATCATAATGAGGAATAATATGCAAAAGAACATCTAACTCTACCTCTGAGAAGGTCTACAAGACAACAAAATCCAATTGATAAGTATATCCCACCAAATTTTCATTCTAAAATTTATTTACTTTGTAATGTAGACGATCCTATATCTTACAAGAAGGAACTCTCTTTCGAATAATGTGAGTGTTGGATGTAGGCCATGCAAGAGGAGATGATAGCTTTGGATAGTTGTGACACCTAAGATATGTTAGTTTGTCAAAAGGAATAAATTATATTATTTTTAAGTGGGTATTTAAGAAGAAATTTGGAGCAGACGATCTGTTAGAGAGGTACAAGGCCATATTGGTGGCCAAGAGCTACTCCTAGAGAGAAATTTTATTTCAGTGAAATATTCTCTCTTGTTACTAATATAACTTCTATTACATTCCTATTATCTATTTTTTCTTCTTGTGATCTTGAGAGAGAGAAAATATATGTTAAAACTTCTTTCTTACATGAGGTTCTTGAAGAAGAGAATTATTTTTAGAAATATATGATTATTGTTTATTGTCATTGATGTCAAACATAGTGTTATATAAGTTTTGGAGGATTTTGAGTTTGTGTTCCTTTAATATTTGTGGTTTGGAAGCTAGCTATTCTTAATGATGTGGGTATGTATGTTGAAACTTCAGTATATTGGAGGACAAGTAGGTTCTCAGTACTAAACTAAAAATAAGTGAAATTGAAAGACAAGTATGTTCTCAGTACTGAACCATATAGTAGTGGAATACATGTATGCATCTTGTAAGGTCTCAACATAATGAAAGAAATGTATGTATCCTATATGGTATTAGAATAGTGGAAGAGATGTATGTATCTTGTGATCATGAGTAGATGGTGTTTTACAGTGCTCCTATATTATACTCTTATATCAAGAAGTTTCCTTGGTCTAGATGTCTATTGTTTAGTTGTAGTAGTATTATTTTGTAAAGAAATTAGTAGTTTTATAGTTCCAATTATTTGTCTTCTTGGAGTGATTCTCCTATAGAAATCAGGGTTGAAGTTCTCTTGATACTCATTTATATTAATTCAAATTTTTGTCTTGGGTTGGGTTCTCTTTGGTGATCAAGAACATGTTCTTGGTGTTCCAGAGACTATGTCATCTTTTGTTTCCATTCTTTCTAGTTGTTTTTCTATTTTGAAAATATATTTTGGAAACTTATGATGTGGCATGCTAACATGGATTCTGATGTGGCATGTTGACATGGCTTCTGATGTGGTGTAGATCTCTCCATAGCTTGTGGAGGTTTGATTACAACTAACAATTGATATTTTTCATTTACACATTTGATTTATCTTTGGTTGTTGGTTTTATTATTGTGGATCTAGCATTGGGACATGTGTAGTGTATTCTTTGTCTATCTTTCTCTTAGGATGGATCATGATTTTAGTTTTAGATCTAGGTGCTATATTTACTGATTGTTAAAATATCATATTTAGGTCTTGGTCTTATACTTAATTCTTATATATTATTCATATGGGTTTGTTCTATATGGTACCTATGTATTTAATGTTTATTAGATATTTGTTTGGATCCTTGTTTTGGATGCTTTTGTCATTTTTTCTATTTGCATTTTTTGATTTCCTTGGCCAACATGGAACTCATTTATAATATCTTTTGGTCTGGCTGACCTTGTTGTAGTCTCCAATGGTCTATCTTATATATATAAGGGCTATTGGTGATTTAGAAATATGTAAGCGTAAGGGGTGAAGAAAGTTAAGTGTGCAAACTAGTTCAAAGATCAACATAGCAGAGTCTAGTGACATTGGAAGAGAAGAAAAGATAATAATAGTTTGTTGCTAGTATGGACAATGTTATGTAGATCAAATACATTATCAGGAGAATATGCTTTCATCTACTTTGAAGAAGTGTAAGTACTTTTAGATAGCGAGTCTTGAGTACTTAAGTTTTTTACTATATCTTGCTAATTTTGTAGCGAGCCTTTGTATGTAAGTCCAAAGTAGCGAGCCCCTCTTTGTATTATAAGGAAGTGATCATTATTCTTTATTTACATTCATTGTTGAATTGGAAGTGAGCTTTTGATTCATATTTTAGAGAAATGAGCTCCTAATCTTTTGTAATCATATTATATACATCAACGAATTATATTTGTAGGATAGTTCTCACCATGGTTTTTTCTAGTGTGGGTTTTCCACATATAAAGCTTGGTGTTCTTGTATTACTGGTTCTATTCTTTATTTGCATACTATTACTTGTGGTGGTTACTGAAGTTAGTTTTTGAAGTTTTGTTTTATGTTGATTCACCCCACCCTCTTAGCATCCAAAGTGTTTATCAATTGGTATTAGTGAAATTTTCCTCTAGAAGAAGCTTGATCACTTGAGAAAGATCCAAGATGGAACACAATTTACACTTTCATGCAACAATATTTGATGGTACAAATTTTCCCTATTGGAAGGAGAAATTGGAAGCGTATCTTGAAATATTAGGGTATGTGTAGGATCATGGGGGGCCAAAAAGTGGCGATGTGAAAAAAATGTGTTTACAATCTACCACAAAATACAAAAATCCATGTTCGATATTAGATAATGATGCCTACATAATTTTATTTTTTTTAATTTTGGATATCAAATATTAATTCACATAAATATTATATTTAGAAATATATATATATATATATATATATATATATATATATATATATATATATATATATATATATATATATATATTATAATAGATTATAATATAATATATTATAATGTATTATATTATAATATGATATATTATAATATGATATATTATAATTTTTATATTATATTTATTTTTTATCATTAAATAATTGGTAGGGCCAACACCCTTCTTTTAGTTTAAAAAATATCATTTATACATTTGATAGAGTTTTGGTAGTATTCCTCTGATAGCTCCCAGAGGCATCAATACCTATATGAAACACTAGGATTCTTGCAGTTGGGATTTATAGATATGCAAAACACTCCCTAAAGTACAATAAAAAATTGTACCATCCTCCAATGCCCCATTAATAGCTACAACAAAAATGTCCAAGGAGCATAACAAGACAAACACAAACACACACACCATAATTTTACAAAAATGGTGTCGTGAGCAACCCAAATACATGGACACAAGCAATAGTTAAAAACAACCCATCTACAAACCCCTTAAAATAGAAGTCACTAGTCCAACACTGAATACAATACATAGTTATTTAGCCTTTGATGAGTGAGCCACTACTATCCTTGCCTTATTGACCACAACATATAAATCAACAATAGGGAATTTTGCAATGTCTTTGAGTCCAATTAATGTGGATACAAACCCTACATAGGAAACACTTGGTAGCTATATGTACAAAGAGACCACTAGGAATTTAACGGAGTTTTCTTTTGAGCACCAATCATAGCCATTCTACAAACAACTTGGGGTTAATGGGTCACGCTCTTAGCCACCACCTTCTTAGCCAATTCATCAGCCAATCCATTTCCTTCTTGGTATATATGACTAATTTTGTATTCCCTTAGATGGATAAGGATATTGATAATGACATCCAACCATTTATCAAGAATCCAATTAGGGGTCAATTTTTTATTGATGGCATTGATTGCGATCAAATAATCACCTTCTAGGTGAATCCTGTCCACATCAAGTCTTACACCTAGTTCAAGACCACACGGTGTCACTCTAAATTCTTCTATTTTGTTTGTAGCACACCTAATGAATTCCTAATATTTTCCAATGACCTCCCCTAATGAGTTAAAGGCCACACAACCAATCCTTTCTGGCCCCAAATTTCCACTAGAAGCCCCATCAAAATTGATATTAACCCACCCCTCCCTAGGCCTCTGCCAAACAATGTTTTTTTCTTTTTGCAACACTATGATGCTTATTACGGGGACCAACAAGATTAGGTATGATTAAACCTTTGAATTTTTTTAGCAGAACATTATCTCTTCTTGTAAATAGATTTCATTTGGTTATTTTCCTTTTAACTTCTATATTGACAAGTTCAACAACAACACCTTATATTTTTGTTATCAAAACTTCTCTTGGCATTTCCTAGTCCTTGAAGATTCTCTCATTCCTTTCTTTCCATAGTTTCAAGTAGACCACTAAAGGAAAAAATTGTTAAATTGATGCAAGAGCATCCTGGGTGTAAGGGAAATCTTGCATCACCCACAAATATTTTCTGCTTTCTTTTCAATATGTGCTATCCTATGCAAAGCTGGTATTTTTGGAAATTTAATATTTTTATTAATTTTTTTTAATTTGAGCTCAGAATTCTCTATTTTCTTCCTTGGAGCTTCACTTTGGTTATATATTCCTACTAGTAAATTTTGATTGCAAAATCTAGTCTAGTTTTGAAGATATTAAACTTTTTTGGTATTGGCGGCAGAGTACATAAACATTAAACTTAGTTTTGAAGGCTTTATAGGCTCTGAAAGGGGTTGGAACTTCAACTAACTAGAGCTTGCACACAATAAGTGTTATAGAGAACACCATTTCTGGAATGGGGTTATGATAGCCAATTGGGTAAATGGGCAATGACTTATGGTCTCCGGAAGTTGCACTACCTAAAATAGAAGAAAATGAAATTCCTTCAAAATTTCTCTTTGATTTTTGAAATTTTTTTGGGCCTATTATAATGTAATAAAAATGAATAACAATATCTTAGGGATGGTCAACCTCAAAATTTAGGGTTAAAATTTCTAGAACCTTCTTGGGCGGTTAAGGTCTGTAGGGTTATCTAGGGAAGTTATAAAAGATACATCTGGTGGCTTTGGCTTGCATAATATTGTAATGAAAAGGCCCATGTGGTTGTGCACATTATATTTCTGAATATTGTAATTCCATTTCATTGGAGATAATATAAATCCCATTTCTTTTTCTACAATTCATTGTTATTCTCAATCATGTTGTGTGTGTTTATGTTAATATGGGAAAAACCACTAGTAATATGCTACTAATTTTCACTCTTCTGAAGTGAGCTCTGTAAGAAGCCAACCCTGTTAAATGTTTGCAATACACACTATTAGGTGTGACCCTGTTAAAGGATTTAATCACCCTGTTAAGAGTGGCCTAGTTAGAGGGATTAAGAACATTCCATTAGAATGTCACCTTAATTAAAGGGTTTACAAAATGACTGTTAGGTCAACCTTGATTAAAGGATTTTAAATGATATAGTGGTTATAAAGTAACAGTTGGTTCTGATATGAAATATACAACTCACTTTTCAAATACAAATCCAATTCGTTCATATGTTGATTTACTGACTGACCTCCATTTCCATCTCTCATCTGCTCAGAAATCCCTTCAAGAAATCACCTCAACTCTGTTAAGCTCTTCACAGCTCTCATTAGCCTTCTGCTTAGATTCATCATTCAATAACATCAACCTCTTCTACACATACCATAACCCACAATTAGGTTATCCCTATACCTCCTTGATCAGGTAGATTAATAGTTTGCCGCTTAATCTCTTCTGTAGATATTAGGTTTTGGTCAGATCAATCACATCCTTCCATCATTTTGTTCTCCTTTTTCCTTCTAGATACATATCCAAACTTCTCCTTGAATCCATAAGAAAATAGTTTACCATGCATTAAATTGTCCATACCTTTCATTAATAATGTCAACACATTTTACATATCCAAAAAATTCAACTATGTCGGCTAGGATTCTCAATTCTTTCACAAACTATAAATTACTAACACTCGATGAATACTATTTTCATCTCCTTGGTCATCACTGGATAACTCAGTCACTGCTAAAAAATTTCTTCTCAAAAAATACTATGTTCGCTCGGTTAATTGTCATTAAGTCTATCTAGGAGAAACTTTATTGTATAGTTCTTTGGGTATGTTGTAGGCGAACTCAACTAGAACTATTTTGAAGGTACTCATCATGCTTATTATTTCTTCCTCAAGCTTATCCTACTCATCAATATTCAGATGAGGATACCTTTTAAGTTTAGGATTACCCATCTTTCCAATAGTTTTTATTCTTTCTACTACCTCATCAATGGTTTGAGGTCCTTTATTCATCACATCTCAGAATTGTTATGTGTCCTCCTCTTCTGAATATTTATTATCCTTTTCTCTAATAAGTTTTCTTCTTTGCTTTGGTTCTGGGAGCTACGTGGTGGCCTTTGATTTTCTCTTCTGATATGTATGAGTCATTGTGGGCCTTGATATCTTTACAACGCCTTTCTTCAAAGGTGGTGAACTATCATTTTACGACCTTGTCCTAGTCCAAGTTGAAGTATCAACTTGTTTACCTTTACCTTTTTGAGCCTTAGGTGGCTCTTCTTGTACATGTTCTTTGAACTCGATGGCCTCTTTATCTATGTTCTCATCAATTTCTATCTATTCCTCAATTTCTTCTTCAATCGATTTCTCAATGTCTTCATCTATGACACCAATTTTTCTTAAGAGTTTTAACCTTTTTTTTTATTTCCTACCCATATTTTCAACTAAAAGTCCCATCTTGATTTTGGACTTAGCTTCATCAAAGGTTCCAAACCTTTTATCCTTCTTGTCTTTAGGCTTAGAAAGTAAAGCCTTTATTGATTATGTAGAATTTGAGCAATACAAATCCACAAAACCCGAAGATCACCTGCATACAAAAACCTATTACAAGGAAGTAGAGACGAGAAGAGGGCAAGGGTTTAACTCAAAAATATGAAGAAGAAAATATCCTCAAATAATGAATGAATTAAATGTACAATGGATCATCCTTATAAAGGAGATCAAAAGCCTTGAAAGGCAAACCCTAGTTCATGTAATAATTAGTTTAACTATTACATGACTAATGCATGCAAGTTTATATTTAAAACAACTAGTGCATGAGTTTAAAACAACTTGTGCATGTTTGTTTAAATATAAACAACTAAAGAAAAAGAGTTGACATCTTAAGAAGGGAGTAAAGTTAATTAATATAATTAATACTTTACTCTAACAGATTATGTAGCTACATCAATATCAATCTCATAATCCATGGGTGGTAGCCAAGTTTTTCTTGGATCTAGAGCTTTGATTAGGGTGGTGTCGGTATCCACTAGAAAATAAATATCATCTTCAAATTTCTCTACCAATTGTGCTAGTATCCTTGATCTTTTCTCCATTATTTCTTTGAACTGCCCAAAGTATTATTCCATCACAGGTTCAAATTTCTTTCCTAAATTCTAAATAAACTCACTAATTTCAAAAATAACTGGTCAGTTGATATCCCATTCTATATTAACGACTGATGGGAAAAAGTTCTACAAATAGAAGAATGTATATACCAATAACAAGCCAAATTTGCAACTGTTCGATCTTGCTACTCTGATTGTTCTCATGTTTTCTTCCGACTATATTAGTATCAACTCGGCTAGGTTGAGTTACAAACCCTTTTTCACAATCTTATAGGGAATGTCGACTGCTCCACATGCAACACTATTCGTTCTTCTTGATTGGAAAATCTTGTATGCAATAACATATGCACCAAATCTCATTTCAGGGTTGCTAATAGTGTTTATTCTCAAGCCTCTACCATCCCATTATGCTCTGGTTAACTTATCAATCTTAGTTCATATCAGGTGTCTTAGGGATTTAGCTTTATTTTTCATTGTTTACCATGTCACTGCATGTATGAAATCCTTTGTTATCTTCATTATTTCATCCATCCATAACTTTCCATCATGTACACGGCTCAGTACGATGCATATCCATTTAATTTTGAATTCCTTCCAGAAATATAGGGCATTGGTTAACCCTTTTACCTGTAAGTTCTTGTGATCATCCTTTAGCTTGCCATTAGTGCAACACTCTTTATATGTAGATTGGATCTCAAAGTCCCCAATTTCATTGATTTTACAATATATGTATGACCTAACATCTTCCACGAGTAGAACCCTAGGTAGTATCAATTTAAATGCACCCTTGTCGTTGGGTTGAGCTACAACTTCTAGATGAAGTTTGTAATGGGGCTTAGTGCAAGTCATGTTTTTAATCAAAATAACCTTCTTTCTCTTATCTTCCTTGGTTTGCCCAGTTCATGAGGATTAAGGAACTGTGTTTACTGAATTAGGGATTTCAACAAATTGGATACAAAGAAATTGGTTAGTTCCAAACTTACTTGATTCAGTCTTCAACTATTTGTAATGTTCTTAGATCTCTGTTAAATGATTGGATTTTCTTTGCTCAAGTTTTTATCATATTGCTCTACTTCACTCTTGATCATTGTGTGAACAAATGAATTCATTTCCCGCTAATTTATAGACAAAATCCTTGATTGGTGTATTAAATGCTTTTTCAGATACCACTCGGTTGACAATCAACTAACTTGGTTACCACTATCAATACCTCATCTCGGTGATTACTATCAATACTTAGTTGACTATGCAACTCAATTGTCTCTTACACTTTCACCAACTGGAATTTCTTACTTGGTCCAGCTTAACTGACTAAACTCGTTTCAATTTATCAACAATATAATACCCTAGTGTATCTTAATTCATGCTAATTTGGTATTCACATAATAGATACGAGGAATTGTTTTAACATATAATTGATTGAAATTCAGTTCCAAACTTACTTGAATAGCTTAGGTGGAGGTGGTGAAATCACCTAATCCAAAGGATGAGGTGTCACCAACTATTGTGCTTGGTCCAACATTGTCATTTGATGCTTTTCTCCATGTTTGATTCCTTATCCTCATGATTTCTTCAATTGTGTTTCTATTTTCACTAGTACTTGGTTTTGGTAATTGGTCTCTGCAATCTTTACTTAAGTGACCGACCTTATGATAGTGCAAACATTCCATTCCAAAATTTGACCAATTTCAAGATTTTCCTCTCTAGTACTTTCTCATACAATTAGAGTTGTTATATGTCCATAGCTACCACATGCTATGCAATTAACCCAAGTGTATGCATTACCTTGCCTTTTCAGTTGACATGTCTTGTTTTGTCCTCTTGGTTTCTAGACTTGTTCCAACTTTGTCCTACATTCTTGTGATATGTATCCATGTATGTTGCAAGTGTGACAATGATTTTCCATATAAGGTTTCTTAGGTGACTTATTCAGCTTTGATCTACACTTATGTGCTTGATGCCCATACTTATTGCAATTGTAACAATTACCATCAAATTTATGAGTGGATTTAGGAATACCTTTTTCTTTGCCTCTACAAATATTTGATGTGTGGCCTAGTTTTCCACAATGATAGAATGAGAGCTTCTTTGGCCTTGGATCTGCATAGGCAATCTTTTTTTCATCTTGTCTTGATGACTCTCCATGCTTGGTATAGCCTAAACTAGTAGTGATGTCAAGTCCTCTTTGACTACTTCAAAACTCATCCATCCTTTTTGTACTTTCTTTAGCTTTCTTAATCATCTCATTATGTTGTTGTTGAATCTTTACTTCATTCTTTAATCTTTTATTTTATTCTCTCAATTCACCAATGTCTTCCAATCTTCTAGTAAGTTCACTATTCACTTGGTTGACTTCCCAACTCATGACAACCATCTGATTGGAGATTTCAAAATGATGTTCTATGAGTCTCATTATCTCATATTTCTTTTCTTCCATATTTTTAGTTATTTGTCTCCTATCTTCAATAGCTAGATTCCATTCTTGTTCAACCTACCTTGCATTGTTCATGACATCAATCATTCTAACCATTTGTGTCTCCTGACATATATGTAGTGCTTTCACTTCTTCAATAATATGTTGGTTCTTTTCAAATAGATCTGATATGGTTCCTTCAAATGCATCAGATATGCTACCAGATCTAGATTGAGATGCCTGAAAAGGATCATCTATCTCTTCTTCATGATAATCAATATCATTATACCGAATTTCCACATCCTTTCTCTTGACCAGTAAATCTCTGAATATTTCTTTTTCTTCCTTGAATTGTTCAATGTAGATTTGCAACTACAATCTCTGATTCTCTATAGTCTTGTCAAGCTTATACCTTTCCATCCTTAAGATATTTTCTCTCATTAATTAAACTTCCTTAAAAAGAGAACTATCTCTGATACCAATTGTTACTATTATGGAAAGGTGTGTACTAAGAGGGGAGGGGTGAATCAGTACCCTTAAAACTTTTCAAACTAATCCTTGTAAACAATAAATTTAATAAATGACCATGTAGATTGCATTCACCATACATTCAATACCATAACTAAAATATAAATGCATGTAAGTAAATCAATAAAACATACATGAAACTTCAATACACATGACACATGTATTTTGGTATCAAATAAACTCTTGTTAGAAGGTAAAAACTACGGTGGGGGTGGAACCCACAAAGCTTCACTTCTGTAGAAATAAATTTTTTGGTTAAGGCTTACAAAGATTGATCACTTCTATTGATCTTACCTTGTTAGGAGTAATAATAAGATTAGATAGATCTACCTAGTTAAAGGATTTTAGAAACACAATTCATGTGTGCACTCAGTTAAGATATTTTACAAAGAACAGTTAAGTCCACTCTGTTAGGAGATTTTGAGTCTGGTACAATTGTTAGAGAGTAACAGTGATATATAACCTAAAGAAAATACAACTCAAATTGCTGATATCAAATATGTTAAGTACAATAAAGATATCATCTTTTTGTGATGATTATTTCCTTTTGAACTGGTCGATAGCCTTATATCTATTCTGATAAATTAAATGCTTCTATCATAATTGTTTTTTCAAAACCCTGTCTAATCTTCAATGTCCTTGAGTGCGGCTACTTCTTGATAATACTTGTCAAAATGACATCCTTACAAATTTTTATAACAAAATTATTTGACCTAATTAGGGTTTTACATTATCCTATAAAACCTAAGATCAACGGTTCATATGATTAACCTAGATCATCATTACATAGGAATCATCATTCATGAAATGATTTCTTTCACAATAAATATTCACCTCGATCTTGGTAAACCATTTTATTTCTCAGAAAAAAGTTGTTCACCTTGAACTATGTGTCATTCCAAAATTTTATGTGAACTCTGGATTTCTTGATAAATGTTGTCTCTTGGTCTCAGTGTTCACTGGCGCTCAGTAATCCTGTGTACTCGGTAACTATTATACTTGGTAACCATTTTTCTCGGTGACTACTATGTATTGATAACCAACTAAACTCTCTTCCTGTATTTCCCGACTGTACAACTAAATACTAATGACAACACTTAATCCATTTAGGAATAACATGAGAGAGAGAGAGAGAGATTACTATTTTGGAAAGTTTACTTTTTTTATAAAGTTTTCATTTGGACATATATTGTTCCAATTACTTTCCTAGAGGTTCATTTTGGATGCACAAGCATGTCGGTAAAGTTTCATGGAAAGATCAAGTCCAGTTTTGAAGATATTGATTTTTTTTGTTTTGGTGGGGTGTAATAAAAAAAATTAAACTTAGTATTAAAGGCCTTAGAAGCTCTAAAAGAGATTCAAACGTTTCCTAGGATGGCACTTCACATTTGAGCTATAGAGGACTTTGAGAGGTTTCTGAAAAGCGGTTACATTAGCCAATTAGGTACACAATTCAAAAGATATGGCCTCTGGAAGTTGTGCTACTTTTGGAGAAGAAGTAAAATCATTTCATATACTCCAATGAGTTTTGGAACCAATTTGGGGGGCATATACTTGGCATATTCCAATGTAGGGGAAAATAATATAAAATTGATCGACCTCAAATAAGGGGGGTTATAAATTTTTAGAACCTCCTAGGGTGGTTAAACTTCCCAATATATAGAAAACAAAAATGTTTTACTAGGGCAGTTCTGATGATGTATATGATGGCCTTGGCTTGTCAATTATTGCAATGAAAAATCCCATGTGGCTATAGTGTGTTATTTTCTTACTATTTTAATATCATTTCATTGAAGATAGTAGAAAACAAGTATTTTTGTTTTTGCAATTGTTTGGTTCCTATAATTTTATATTTGTTTCTCTATTGTGTTGTGTGTTTTGGTTAGTAAGGGGAGTTCCCTTCATCAAGTGGTATTAGAGTAGAAGTTCCCAAGTGTGTAGAAAGATCACTGAACATGAGGTAGTTTGCACCAAGACTGTGGTTTTGAGATTTAGAGATAAGTGTAGAAAATGCCTCCATGAAGGAACCATGGTGGAAGAGTTGTAGGTGTGACATAAGAGGTTTTTAGAGCCCTCCTCAGACAAGTGAAAAAATTACAAGAGGATTTGTGTAGAGGAGCCAATATTAGGGCAAGAGATTAAAGCATGTTTTAATATAAATATGATTAACAACTTGAAGAACAACAAGAAATTACCAAAGATCCTAATGAGGCTAGGGTTTTAAGGGCCATTTCTAAGATTGTAAAGACACCAAAGATTGAAATTTCCACAATTCTTGGAAATCTTAATCTAGAAGAGTTGATTAATTAGATTAATGATATGTAAGATTATTTTGAGTATGAAGAAGTAGAAGACCCTAAGAGGGTCAGATTTACGAAGGCCAAGATGAAAGGTCATGCTAAAATTTGGTGGAAAGAGGTTCAATTGGAGAGAAATAGCAGAGGGAAGGAGAAAATACCAAGATGGGATGAAATGGTGGAAAAATTGAAGAGATAGTACAATTATATTGGATATGAGGTTTATTTTATGAAGACGGTGCAAGGATAGAAGCAAGAAATAAAATCTAACTATGAATATAAAAAAAATTCTATTGAGTCTTCATTAGAATGGGTCATTTTGAAGCTCTAATGGTTTGAATTTTATACCCCTATGTAAAATGGTCATTTTTTCATTTGTCCACTTTAGCTTAAGACTCAAGCTTCTCCCAATCCCCATTATCAATCAACTCGTCATCCACTATGAGATTCATACCACACATCCCTAATGGCTTAGGACAAGTGCAAGTTATATAGATGTCCATGCGGTGCGCTTGTGTCCATGAATCTATAGATGTGCGAGTTGTTGTTGGAGTGTTATGAACTATCGAGCTACATTTTTAATACCCCTAATGATGGCTCGCTTGTGTATGATTCCATCATAAATCCTTAATTTTCCTTCATTTCATCTTCTTATATGCATCTTGGTTACAATCTAAAGCTTCTTAGACATTCTTACCACTCTACTTGATTATTTTTCACACTTTCTTGGCTCTCCATATCTATTTTCAATGTAGGTTTTCCATTAATAAGCTATCCAAAGTCTTGCCTTTGGCTCCAAAATAAGAACTTGGACTTCTTTATCTCATAAGGGAGTCTAATGGCTTTCTCTTTGTGCCTATAAAAGAATATTATCATTCTTATCTATTTCCCTATTTATATTATCATTCATTTATCATATCTACTCACTTATCTATCACTAATTTTTTGTGTCTAAATGATTTCTCTGGAGGTGGAAACACCAAAACAAGGAATTGATTAAGGAAAGCCTCCAAATAGACACCCTAACAATTTCTCTTTCTTGTTTATGTGCATTTCTTCTCTATATATATTTGTGGACTTCAAAGAGGATCATATTTTCAACCTTCGAAATAGGTTCCATTCAGTCTCTCTATGTTGTTACTTATATTACATATAGTCTCTTTTATCATCTTTTTAATCACTTCAACATTTTGGTTTAATTCCATTTAGTGTCAATAGATTGTCAATCTACCATTTTTCCTTCATTTCACGTGTTTAGAATAGCCTTGTTCTGTTATTTTTTATTCCATTATTTTTTCATTATCATAATTCCTTAGTTCATTATTCTACTATACTATTTTTCACTTTATATCTACTCATCCATATCTTATCTGTATGAGATGCCAACATAGAATATTGAGGTACGCCATGGACATCGATGTCCTCATGTCACACTTTTTTCTAAGATAGTGAGCTTGCAGAGATGGGGGATTTTTCTTTATAGTTAGTTCTTTCAATTATTGTAATTAGAACATTTTTATCTATCTATCTATCTGCTTTAGTGATAAAAATATGATTCATGTTTAGTTAATAAAATTTCATTTGGATATCTGTATATAAAGATTTAAATGATCAAACTCAACCAAATAAAAAGTAACCAAGTAGAACTCTTCATCTTGTATCCAATCACCTTAGCACTCATAGCTAGCAATGTGAGGTGGTGAAAGGAAGTCCTGCATCCCTTGTTTTTTTAACCAACCTCTAGGTAGGTGCATTATTTTCTTCCCCGCATTATGGTGAACTTGACATGAAGCTTTCTAATGATAAGATCCTATGATAGTTTGGATGTGGTAAAGATAGATGAGATTTAAAACTCAGACCTCCTCATGATAAATACTCTGCAAATTTCTACGAGGCACGATGTCCTTCTTGACTAGTATAGTCTACCTAGACCAACATCTTTATTCACTAGGAGCATAGATGTAAACAATTTTGTAAGGTCATAATTCTATTCAAGAATAATTTTGGGGCTTAGTACTTCTCCAAAATTTAAGTCTCATCATTCTACACCTAATAGTTCTCCACTTGAATCTCCTCCTCTGGTTGTTCATGATTCAACTATTAGAGTTAAATTTGATAAGATCTAATCCTTGGAGAAAAATCTAGATAACTTCCATAAGTTTAAAGATGTGCATCATAAAGCTAGAGACACCATCTATAACTTAAGGGAATTATTCATTATGGATAATATTGGCTTTTGATGTAGATGATCTGTGATTAGATCTTATGGTTGTATTTTTATGTTGTCATTTTTGGCAACATGTTTAGTTTAGGTTCTTAGATCATTTGTACTAATGGAATTGAAGGGTCAAATTGGTGTTTTGCCTAAGTATCCAGGTAATCGGTAAATAGCCAATACCTTGTTACAGTCAGTTGAGTCAAACAATGGAGTTCATTTTAAGATGTTTGAGCATGGATTTATCATTTACTTAGGTATATATAAGCGTTTCTACAACTGCATAGGTTAAGGTGAATATTTGCATGACTTATCAAGGATTCAAGTGATACTAATAGGAAGAGCAAGAGACATGATGAACAATTTGATTTGATCGGTCATCTGATCAGTTTTATGGATGACATTGTTTTATTTTTTATGTTTAGGGACAACCTTTTATGTTTCAAATTTTGGTTTTGGCATGGTCAGTGGAAAATTTTGGTTGGTAGGCCAACTTAATATAAGGTGGTGGACAAACATTTTATTTGACCTAAAGAATTTTTTATAAATGGATGATGAAATCAAGTTTTAGAGGAGTTAGTGAAGTTGTGATTGCAGAGGTAGTTGTTTTGATGTAAAAAATAAAATGATAATAGAGGTGAAGAAGATCTGTCAGATGAGAAGTGACACTATCATATTATTTCATCTTGGGTCCATATCAAGGAAAACCCTAATAGCTTTGCAGGTTAAATCCTCTAGCGAGGTCACTCCTAATGGGGTGAGAAAGATCTCAAACAGGATCTATAGATTAAATCCTTTAACTAGGTATCTCATAGAAGGAGTTTGAAATACATTAACAGGGTGTTCTTAACATGACTTTTATTCTATATTTTAACCGAGCTAATGATACTCTTAACCAGATATTCCTTAAAAAGGTGTTTTAATTACTCCCAATAGGGAAGATTTCATCAATGCACTAGTGGAATATTATGGGTGTCACTCCCACATGTGGTTTTCGTCCTCTAACAAGGGTTTCCATGGAAAAATCTTGTATCAAATGTTTTGTTTGTGTGATTCATTATGTGATCAGTCTCTATGTGATATTTTCCTTTGCATTCTTGTTATTATTAAATTTTTTGATAAAGAGTTTCAGATTTTTGGTTGCACTAATTCACCCCCCTCTTAGTGCCTTTTAGGCCTAAAAATTGGTATCAGGTACAAGTTCCCTCATCTAAGAATTATAATAGCTTGGGTGAGCTCCCTAAGAAAGGCATGGAGAGTTATAAGTATAAAAGGTAGCTTCAGGAAGAAGAAAAGATAATCAATGAACTGAAAGATCAAATGAAGATGTATATTTCTAAGAGACAAGAACTTTGTGAGAAATTGAATGAAAGACAAGAATACATTGAACACCTATCAGATCATGGATCTGAAGAATCTTAGGAAGCTATTACAGATTTGATGAAGGAAAATGAGAAGATTACCAAAGACAAAGAAAACCTAAGGAAAGAACTTGAAGGGAAAGAAATTAGAATATGTGAAGAGATGGAAGCAAAAAGAATTGTAGAGGATGTAAGGAAAGTTTTAGAACAATCCAAAAAGGTTGTTGAGGATTCCCTCAAGGAAAAGGAGAAAGATTTGTTCAAGACTATACAATAGAATTTCATAATGCATAAAAGGCTTTATAATACAAGTGAATAAAACCAACAAGTCCTAAGTGAAAATGAAAGGTTGAGGGAAGAGAATGAGAAAGTGAAAGGAGAACTAAAGAATAAAAATGATTTGTTGAAGAAATACAATGAGATTTTTGAGAAAATTGATGAGAAAATAAGAAAAAAAAGAAGAAGCAAGGACACAACCGGTCTAGGCTATACTAGTCAGACTACTTTTGAGCTTGGTGAATCTTCTAGAACTAAGGATAAAAATCCATCAGCAAAATAAACACCTAAGGTAAATGCTAGGATTCTAGGTAAGAAAACCCTTTAACTAGTATGTTTCAAGTGTCATAAAGTGGGTCATACTATTAATGTCTATAGAAGTACATAAGTTAATAGGCCTAACACTTTTTATGGGTATTGTTATAATTGTAATGTAGATCTAGATCTAGTAGTACATATAGTAGCTTTGATGGATATTGTTATACATGCAACAAATATGGCCACATAGTTGATGGGTATGGGTCAAGAGTGAATAATCCAAGGCCACCTATGATCTGGAAAATCCCTTACCAAAGAGAATGAAATATCAATGTCGCATGATTAATATGTGGAAATTATGGTCACGTGGCTATGTATTGCAAAATGAGGACTGGAAGAGGTATTTAAGGACCATGGAGGACAACTGGCATGGAATGCTTTTACTTTCATTGGATTGGTCATCTTGCTAGGAACTCTTCTCTCAAGAATCAATCAACTAACTGATTAGAAAATTAAAGAGGAAAACAACCCGTTAATGTTGAGGAAGTTAGAAATGATATGAAGAAGGCATGGAAAAGAAATAGGATAGTAATGAAGGAAGAAAGACATCTAATGGTACCACATCATCATCTAGTATGGATATTTCTTCATCAAGCTAAGCCCTTTTGTGGGTTAGGGGAAGTAAGTATTGTTGAATTTTTTTCAGAACCCCCTTCAGATGCATGATCAGATCTAATAGATTTTTAAGATGAAATGAGGTAATATTAAATTTATTGTAGAATTTTTGGTGAATTTCATGATGTTTTTATCAATCGGTATATATCTTAGAGTTTTTTAGTGAAAAAGTAAGTTCTATCAGTGAATACATTTAATACACACGTGTAAGGTTGAATAAAAGGTTATTTTGTCATTTGTTTTTCACCTTGCATATTTAAAAATTTTGTAGATCATAAACAACATTATTCGAGCCATTTTTAAGGAATTTGGTAGAAGGATAGATTATTTGTAGTGATCTAGAAGAGGAGATCAATATGTATCATTGTGTTATCGTGAAGAACCCTAGTTTCATGGAGTTTGATGTACTAAATCAATTATCTTCTCTTGTGATTGAAGTTTTAAGATGGATGTGCACCAACTTTAGTTGATATAACTCAGAGGCCTCATCCCAAGTTTAAGAGGCATACATACAAGTTCATTGAGAATGACCCATCTTGTGCCCTAACCAACATTCCCTTTGGTGTCTTACACATTGAAGACATAAGATCTTATATCCACTGTAAGTTGGAAAGCCTAGGAACATGAACAATCTATGAACCATACAAAAAGTTATGTGATGACAAGTTGGTGTTGAAGAATGAATACAAGTGTATCACTGATATAGGGTCACATCATGTGGTTAACTATTTAAATGATTTCAAAGATGAGCATGCTAGATGGGTGTTGAGAAAAATCCATGACCAATTTATGTGGTTAGATAAACTACACCAAATCACGAAGGAAGATATCCATGCAGTAACCAATCTTTGTGCAACCACTGATGTGCATGTTCCTCATACAATCCCTAAAGAGGAGGTCATCAGATTGACCAAATCCAAGTGGGATGAGAATGCAATGACAATAAAAGATATAGAAGATGAAGAGGTAAGGTTGGCATCTATGATAATCGGTTATATAATTTATCACTCTAGTCGGTTGAATAGTATTCCTGGAGATGTCATTCATACAACATATTTGATGGTAAATGAAAATGAAGATTTTGATCTTGCTGAAGCAATGAGGGAAAAATTGATGTTGAACTTAGAAAAAATCAAGATGGATAGAAGAAAGGAATTCATGTTCAACGAGTTAATCATATATCTATTCTTCTACATTCAAAATATGCTCCTTGATATAGACAACCTTCACTAGATACTAGATACTAGATACCCTAGTTTGTATTCAGTTCAATACTTGTATCAAAAACATAGGGAATGATTTCACTAGTAAAGTATGGGGTTATTTCAAAGATTTCTAGAAAAGGATACATGAGAAGGAAAGAATACCATTGAAGACTTTGGAGAAGTATATTGATATAATATGCTTCATGGTTGATATAGATACATGTCATATAGAAGTAGTAGAACCTAGAACATCATGGTTGATGTCAATAGGTAATGAAGTGGTAGGTGATATTCTTATTCTGTATGCTGAGAAGTTCCTTAGTGAACTAGTAGATTCCAATACTCCAATGTTTGGGACTTATACAGAAAAGTATCTACAAGTTCATAATGAGTTGATGGAACTAGTAATAGATAAAAAGGTAAGGAATGAAGTTTAAAAGTTCATGACTTATAGAGGCTTTACTAAGAAAAAAATAGATAAAGAAAGGGCCATGCATGCTACTGATAAAACAAGTGCATTAGGTGTAGCTCAAGATGATTATGTTTAAGTTATTGGTGCAACCGGTAGTGTCCCCGCCGGTTAGAAAATAAGGAGCAACACACAAGTAAAGGAGGAGAAACCCTCTCTACCTGTGAAGAATCAAGTCATGAAATCAGTAAGAGGTTTCAAGCCTAAATATCAACTAGTAAAGAAGGCACCGAGTATAGAAAAGGTGACATATGGTAAAAGGACGAAGCAAAGGGAAAATTGTTAAAGATGAGACTCAAGAAACATAATTAGAGAAAGAGGTGGAAGAACTCATATCCAATGGAAAGAAGTCAAAAGTGGTAGGTTCTCTTATAACTAAAATTGTAGAGTCTAAATCTAAAAAGGTAGTCACTATAGATGCAATAATTTAGGATGTTAATAAGTATGGATTTATAGTAGGAGTGAAAAAGTATTATCATCTATTTGGAAAGGAAGATTAGACTAAAATTGAAGATGATGTGATTGCTAAGATTATCTAAAATTGAAGATGATGTGATTTCTAGTAAACATAATCTTAGTCAAGTTCTAATGCAATTACAAGGACAAATTCCTAATGAATTATATAATAAGATAGATGCAAGATGGAAGGTGGATATCGTACAAGATAAATAGATAATTAATTTTGTCTTCCTAAGTCTTATGACCATTTCATCTGTTGAAGAGATTGAGGACATGGTGAAAAAGGTGAAACATATTTTCAAGAACAAATCCAGAGTCACAAAGCTATTGATTGGGGAATCAAAATTGGTAGAAGATGATACAAAAGAAATCCTACAAAAAAATATAAAATTTTCCAAGAATAAGAGTGAATAAGATCATATGGATGAACTGGTAGAAAAGAAGAAGAGTGACCATGTAGTCACAAAAAATGATGAAGGTTTTATAGTTGATGGTGTGAAGGTCACACTTGAGGTTGATCAAAGGATGACAAATAATATAGGTGACATGCCTGAAGTGGAGGTACAAGATGAACCCATAAATATTCAAGATCAATCAGAATCATTAAAACAACAAGAGGGCAAAAAAGAAAAGGAGATCATTGAGGTTGATATGCAAGAACAAAAAGGACAACTCAAGAAGACCAAAGGTAAGGAACTAGAAAAGATGAAGGAAATTTCATCATCTTAGTTTAAGATGAGCATTGATGAAGAAGATATTTTGAGTAAGAGACAAATAGACTTAACTGGTATAAGCCCTCAGGAGATAATAGTTTATGCTATGTCCGTCAAGTCTAAGGCCAAGAAGGAGAAGAATAAGAAGGAAGCTAAAGTAATTGTTAATGATAGGGATATTCTATTAGTCTTGATGAGAAAAATAGAGTACGATGAGACTACTATACTGATAGATCAATTAGATCATTTGGTTATTGTAGCAGGTGAGAAAATGAGGACCTTGGAAGATGCAGTCATGGTGCGAGTAGAAAAGGAAAATGAGAAGAAGAGAATAGTCAAGATCATACAATCAATTGTTATAGACTACAATTCACTCATTTTGGCTACCAATCGAGCAAAGGTAGTAATTGAGGAAGGTAGTAAGATACTAAAAAGAATTTCTAATTATTCCTAGTTTAGTAAGGACCTAGTGAGGGTTAAAGGTCAGGTGCAACAAGAAGTTAGAACATTTAGTTTCTTACTTTGATCCTTTGAATGAGTTGGCTAGTGATTTTGGCACCAAGTTCACTACCTTAAATCAAAAGTTGGCACACTATAAGGCTAAGGAAGAAAAGGAGATCACCACTCTTTAGATGTTGCAAAGCCTTTTGATTCCCAAAATGTATAGCTTGCAACATGGCTTGAAAGAAGGAAATAAATCTTTGGTAGGTCTATAGGTATCTACACTTGAACAATTGGAGGGCCTTGCATTTCTACTCAATGGGAAGATTGCACTCATGGAGAATCTACTCAAGACACGAGACACTAATTTGAAGATTATGAAGGATAACTTCAAAGTTGTTTTTAGTAGAATGTAAGGGTATGTGAAAGATCATGGTATACCAAGATATGGCCTTAAGTGGCAATGAAAAATTAGAAAATCAAGGTTAGTCAAATTGACGTAAAAAGATGAACATCTTATCAACCTCATGTTAAAAAGTTGTATGAATAGAATAAGTAGAAAATTGAATGCAGTTTCTAAACTACTAGCCCTTTTTTGAAAATAATTTAATCTAATTGTTGAAAATTTTAGATTTCAATGCAATAGTACAAAAATTTCTAGCAAAAGATAGAAATTATGTGTATGTCTGACCAACTAAATAATTAAGTATGAATTTTTTGATGCAACTTTTTCATAATAAAAAAACTAGGTGAATGTTGAAAGTTGGGTACCAATTCCACAGAAGTCCGCTTCAAGAAAAAATTGCAATAAGAAACGGGCAACTAGTTTTACAAATTAGGCACCCGTTTAGGTTTGGGAGCCCGATCCATATTAAAAAATTGGGCACCCATTTCCGATTGAGCACCCAAAGCGAAACGAGTGCCCGATTTCTACAAAATGGGCACCTGTTTTGGAAATCTATTTATTTTTTACCATTTTGTTTGTCATTTTCACTGTCGAGAATGGGATCACATTTAGAAGAGCTCAGGTGCCCGTTTCATCTTCTCCTGCTGACCCGCTCTGCCATTTTTTTCATGTTCCAGGTATGTACTATTGTTTATTATGATTATTTTTATGATTTTTGTCATTAAAAATTATAGTTTCAAGTTATTTTTAATTAAAAAATGTAGTTTAATGTTGTTTTCAAAATTATTGTATAAATTTAATTATATTTTATGTTTCAAGTAGTTCTTTTTAATTTTAATTTACTTTGTAAATTAGCGTACCAAAGTAGAAAACTGCTAAAACTTTTAATTTAACCCTAGGTAGTAAAACAAAAACGTAAACCTAGACAAAATTAAATTATGAAACCCTAAGTAGAAAACCAAAATATAAATTTAGACATGTGTAAATAAAATAACAAACTATAGGTAGAAAAAAAATATTTACGTAAACAAAACTATTTCTCTCTCCTCTCTCTCTCTCTCAAGTTTTAATTATTTAAGTCATTTTTGGTAAGGTAAAATATAATTTACAGTATGTTAATTGTAAATTATCATATTTTTATATGTACGCAGATTAAAAATATGGATGATTTTCATATTGATGAGCTTATAGGTTGGCATGCACCACCACCTCCACCTCCACCTCCACCTACAGAGTTGAGAGATAATATTAGGACAAATGTAGAGGTAATAATGAGAGATGTAAATATTATTAGGAGTGATCCCTATCCATCAGCCCAACTACTACGCCTTGCAGATAGCATTCAAGGCATAGTAGATTCAGTACACACATTAGACTCTGAGATTGATAGTTTCCAGTCATGGAGGGAGAGTATGTGCGGAACGGGTGCCCATTTTCTAATTTCACAAAATGGGCACCCATTTTGTAAAACTATGAGTGGGAACTGTACCCGTTGGCTTGGTTTTTGGTTAGGGACAGGCTTGGTGGGACCAAGCCTATGCTTGGCCCTACAAAAGTATGACTAAGGCATTACAGTATAAAATTTATGTCTTGCCATAATTTTTTCAACACCTTCCCGGATGAATTTTTTGATGAAATGAAAACAATATTTATTAAGCCTATGTGGTACCTAAACTTGAAATACTAAGGTTAACTAAAACTTTAATAACTTTTTTAATTTTATGTTTTTTGAAAAATGAGTTATATGACATCAATCTACGTAGAATTTCCTTCAAATTAATTTTTTTTTGAAAAAAAGTGAAGTTATCATCAAATTATGGTGGTCGTACACCAGAGGTTTCGAAAATGTATTTTATAGTCAATTAAAAATTAATTTAAAAAAATTCAATAAAAGAAAAAGATAAAATATTCTCATCAATCTTCAGTGTGTTAGGTACCTTTTCCCAAAAGGATTCACAAAAATACATTCATTTACTTCAAAAAAGGGTGGTCATACACGTGTGAAGTGTGGTCTTGAAACAAGCATTTTGAAAAATTAGTTTTTAAACATGCATACTAAAATTCACTTTATACCATGTGGGTATTGAAATAAATTACATATTTGAAAATTAGACTCTGAGCACTAAATTTTATATTACTGTAGTTTTTTAAGATGCAATCTTTAAGTGCCTCAAATTTTGACATCAATTGACAAAAATTTTGAAAAATAGAGAAAACACTTCCACTTTTTGGCCAAAAGTGGGACTCAACTTCTTGCAGCCACCCAACTCATGTGTCTGACCATCTTAACTAATTCTAAAATTTGCAAAATTGAAAACTTATTTTGTTTTTCTTATAGTAGACCAAGCATAGAATGTGATGCATGTTTTGAATTTCAAAAAGGTTAAACTGTTTGAAATTTATAGTTGTTTTTCAATCAGTATGTCAATCAAGACTTTAGAGGTAACTCAATTAGAAAATAAGTAATAATTACTTCCTAAACTCAAATTTTGACAATGATTATATTGATGGGAAGATGATAATCTCTTTAAGAAACCATTTTTGTTTCATCAAATTTGGGTGAAAAAAGGTAGTTAGCTACACGGTCAAAGTCTGGAGATTAGAGGAAATATGGTAAACATGTTTTTTGGGTTGACCATCCACGTTTGGAATTCCAAAGCCAAAATCTGAAGCAAATCTTGAGTCTAATCGCAATCTGAAGCCAAATCGGGTATCCAAAATTTAATCGAATACCCGATATGGACAGGTTTGAATTCAAATTTTATTTTTCCCACCAACATCATTCAAGTTGTTTTTTTATTTGAAATTTTCATTATATGATTTATAGGGATTGAATGTATGATTTTTTTATTTATATTTTGTTCATTGGTGTATTTTAATTTATTTATATTTTATTTATAATTTTATTGAAATATAGATTTAAAAATATGTCAAAATGCCACAGATTCACTACATATAATGAAGGAAAAGGAAAAGTAAAATAACTCATATTTAAATACACTCTTACTAGTATACATTAGAAAAAAATCATTAGTGGATGATGGTTAATGGAAAATGCATATGGATGATGAGGGAATCATTGATATTTGAATATATAAAGACGTTCACTAAATATTTTTATCCAAATGGACATGATTGAAATGGTTTGTTGATTTCATATACTTAATGATATCTCTTTTAAGGAATAATGTCTCTTGCATAATCTTCGAAAGATTGAAATGTAAATACTTCATTTTTATATGGATTTATTGCAAGAAACTTATGAACTTGATTTGAATTATCTTGATAATAGAATATGATTGATATATGTACCCATTGATCAATAGAAATTTATCGTCTGAATCAATACTCTTCCATGTCTACTGAATGATAATTGGTTGTAATCTCATGAATCTTATCCAATCTAGTTAAATGAAGTTTGTCTAAAGAGAAATTAATTTTTAAAATTCCTCAATTAGTTTAGAGTTTAAGTTTGAACCAATATTCTTTAGTGTCTATTTTTGTAGGCACTAAATCAATGGAGAGATAGATATTCTTCTAATATAATGCCATAATTTCTTTAGAGATAAAATAAATTAGTATAATCAACTATCTAGTTATCAACAAAAATTTAAGGTCATATAAACACATTATTTATATTGACATACATGTCTAATACCAAAGATCCTATATCATAAATATGAGAAAATAGAATAATATCTTCATCTTAGAGATAGAAAAGCCAATTAAGAGATTCTTTTGTTGCTTTCTTCAACATGCAAAAATAAGAACTCATGTGATGAACATAACGGTTAGCATGGCATCCATGCTTCTGTCTTTTCCATTTTGGTTATTCCTCCTTCATATTGGGATTAATTATTATTTTGGTAAAAATTCCACCCACTCTGATATCAATTTACTAAGCTTAATTAAGCTATTTTTTTTATGTAATAGCCTAACCAATTATATTAACTTAAAAGAATAAGTACATAAGAAAAGAAAAAATATTGTATGGGAGGAATTAAAGTCACTCTCCAAGAGTCATACAAGCATAGCCTAGAACACATTATGCAAATTAACATATTGGCATTGCCCAGAATAAGTAACCAAATAAAAAAATGGGCATTACCCAGAAACATGACACTCCTATGTAGCCAAAGAGTAACAGAAAGAGGTGGATTTGGTTCATCCTTCTTTCCCCATCCCTCTATAGAATCGGGTTTAGGGTCTAGAAGAGTCCATCCATCTACATTATTATCCTAATTCTCTTTGTCCTCCTAGCATAGAGAGATTGCGAGGGCTTAATTTTGAAAATAATTGTGAAGGGGACGGCCATCCTTAATATGCACCTAAACTAGGCCATTCTAAAGGAAAATGAGGATAAGCACTTGTAGGAGGCCACCTAGATGAGGACCTACAATGAGAATTGGTGCTACACTGTCTATGTGGTGAAATTTGGTGACTAGGTGAGCAATGTTGGGGAGCCTATGAGCGGGATGTGTTTTAAAGTTGAGGAGAAGAACAATAACCATGACATCGACCATGGGATAGAGAATTACCACCGATAATAGAAGCATTTGGTGGTACCCTAGAAACTATACAAGCAACATCGACACATTTTTGTAACATCTCTTGCATGTGGGCCACCTAAAGAGCCACCTTATCATCTTGTACTTGTATCTATAGCATCACATTATTACATATAAAAGCTTTAACAAAAAAATAGACATTAGAATCAATGCAACATGTGAAAATACTATTTCAATTCTATCCTTCCATTTAGAAAATAAAATTTTCCATTGTAAAAGTATGCCAAAGTTGTAGAAATTGGGGAAGGAAACCTAGGGTTATCACCCAAGAGAATCACATGCCAGGAGAAAAATTCTAGGTGAAATGGAGAAAAGAAATCATGAATCCAAACACAATAATTATGAGCCCTTGTGAAGAAAGGACTTGGATTGTCCACAAAAAGGGAAAAAGCCATTGATAACCATATCAAGGTTGATATCTAAAAAAATTTGTTTAAGGATACTAGTGCCAACCTTCCACTAGATATTGATGCTCGAAATGTCTATCTTATGAAGAAATTGCACTCACAAAGCCAAGAGAATCAGTTCAAAAGTTTGACGATCATGGCCAGTCAAATGAAACTGAACTTTCCAATCCTCCCAAGTATAAGGAGACATTGTAGTCCTAGAGAAAAGTTCTCAAGGGGTCTGTATGCCATTCTCATGAAAGACAAGAGCATGAATACCTTGGAGATGAGTCAATGGAAGGTCTTGAATCTGGATTAAAGGATATCACTAGAGATTATCATGATTAAAAGAAATTCCATCTTGAAAGCCAATTCCATCCCAAAAAAGCTATGGTTTGGTCACTTCCCAAGCTCTCCAAATGATTTTAGCAATAAATGAACCTTGGCATTTCACTGGTTCTCACATGAGCCAAAGGGTTTGAAAACCAATGCCTTTCCAAGCTAGTTGGTGCAAAGGATACCTACAAGAGATGCAATTTCAAAGTAGAACTTTCCATGCTTCATTTCCTTAAACATAATGAGCAATCCATTTGAAACACAAGGCTTGTCTTTGTTTCTAGGAAGAAATGAGAACAAGGTTGCAAGAGTTCTTGGGAAGGAAATAATATTTCCAAGAAACTCTATGAAAACTATTTTTATTTGTACCTTATCCCCCTAATAAATCATACAACAGATTATCGAGCTTATTTTATGAGGATTTTGATGGTTCCCAATAAGAATAATAATGAACATGAGTTAATGTGAGCACTTAGGAATATATTTAAAATCTTCCAGCAAGGGAAAGTGACTTGGTCAACTAGTAGACCAATTTGGTCTCAACCTTTGAGAGAACTACATTCCAAATCTCAAGAATAGAACCATGAAAAGAAAATGGGATTCCCAAAAATTATAATACTTGGCCATGTTGAATCCACTTCCAGTTGTACTGAAGAATCAATTGTTGAGCTAGAAGAAATGACTGATGATAACAAAGGGTTTGTGCCATTGGATGGTAGAACTAGAAGACAGGAAAAAGGTTTCTAAGCATTGGAGTGCATTATGGATATTCTCATGATCCTTAATAAGGGTGAGAAAATAATCACCTATAAATTTCTCATTCACTAACTGAGAAATTGAATCTAGAAGGGAAATACCTCGAACCCAACTTGCATAGATATAATAGGAAAGATAATAGTTGAATCCTACAACTTCAAGGGCATACAAGGATGGAGCCAAAGGACAACCTTGATAGATGGACCTATGTAAGCCAAAAGTATGAGATTGATGGCCATTAATAGTAATTCAAGCATAGGCATCTTCAATAAGCATTTGGACAAAGAGAACAAAATGAGGTCCAAAACCAAGGGACTTTTAACATAGTGAGAATGAAAGGAAACTCTTTGTGGTCATAAGCTTTAGACATATCAATTTTGAGGAAAATAGCTTTTTGGTTGGACTAGCAAGCCCATTCCATAACCTCCTAGACAACTATGATATTATCTAGAATAAATCTAGATTGAATGAAACAAGTATGCTCATGTTGCACAATCTAGGGAAGAAGATGGAAAATTTTTAAATAAAGGGCCTTAGCAATAATGTTATATGATACATTAATAAAAGTTATCAAATACTAATTATATATGTCTTTGGGATCTTCATTTTAAGTATGAATTTTATATTCCATTTTTTTATTTCTTGGCCAATAGTCCCATTTAGGCTAAGAAATAAACATAGGGAATATAAAATTCATACCTAAAACAAGAGATCTTGAAGATATCTATAATTGGCGGTCGATAACGTTTCTTAATGTATCATATAAAATCATCATTAGGGCCCTTTCTTTAAAAATTTACCACCTTCTTCCCTGGATTGGGTGACCTAAGAAGACTGGTTTCATTCAATATATATTTATTATAGATAATATCATAGCTATATTAGAGCGTATGGAATCATTGTGCCAGTCCAACCAAAATGCAATTTTCCTCAAAATTCATTTTTGTAAATCTTATGATCATATAGAGTGGTCTTTTATTCTCGCTATGTTAAATGCCTTTGGTTTTGGACCTCATTTTGTGATCTTTGTCCAAATATTATTTGCAGATGCCTCTGCTTGCATTACTATTAATAGCCATCAATCCCATACTTTAGGTGTCCATAGGTCCATTTGTAAATGATGTCTTCTGGATCTATCCTTGTATGTCCTTGCATCTGAATGCTTCAACTATTTTCTTGCCTCTTCTATCTCCACAGGTTGGGTTCAATGTATTTCCCTTCCATACTCCACTTCTCAGTTAGTGAATGGATATTTCACAGATGGTTATTTCCTCACCCTTATTGAGGATTGTGATAATATCTAGAATGCACTCCAATTCTTAGAAACATTTTTCTTGGCTTGTGGTTCTCCCATTCAATGAGACAAAACCCTTTGTTATTGCCAGTCATTTCTTCCAGCTCCACAATGGACTCTTTAGTATTATTGGAAGTGGATTCAACATGGCCAAGTCTTCCAATTTTTTGAAATCTTATTTTATTTTCATGGTTCTTCTCTAGAGCTTTGGAATGTAGTTCTCTCAAAGATTGAGGTGAAACTAGCCTATTGGCTGACCAAGCCCCTTTCCCTTACTAGAAAATTTTAAATTTGTTCCAAAGTGCTCAAAGAAAAACATATTTATTATTCTTCCTATTGGGTACTAGCCAAATCCTCATACAAAAATCTAGAGAAGCTTTTGTGTGATTTTATATGGGCCTAAAATATATTGAAACCTGGTTTCCATAAAGTTTCTTGGAACTATTGTTTACTTCCCAAGAACTCTGGAGACCTTTGTCTCATTTCTACCTAGAAGCAAGGACAAGCCTTGTGTGTCAAATGTATTGTTCATTATGTTTCAGGAAATGAAGCATGGAAAGTTATGCTTTGAAATTGCATCACTTTTAGGTATCCTTTGTACTGTCCACCTTAGAAAGGCATTTCTTTTCAAACCCTTTTTCTCTCGTCAGAACTACTACAAATCCGAGGTTCATTTATTGCTAAAAGTGTTTTGAGAGCTTGGGAAGTTGTGAAACCATGGCTTCTCTAGGTTTGAAATGGCTTTCAAGGTGGGATTTCTTTTAATAAATATAATCTTTGGTGGTATCTAGCGGCCTTACCCAAATTTTGAAAAATATTTGGACTACAATGAATGTTTTGTATTTGATATAAAGGAATACATTGTAAAATGAATGTGACTATAATATTTAAGTTTTATAGAGTGGTTCTTCATTGCAAGTTGAAGTGAAGAAAAATTGTAAGAGATTTGAGTTTTACTTGATAGGTATATCTATCTAGATCCAAATTTAGAGATTGTAATGTTTCTAGACTAAGCATCAAGTTGTAAAAACAAGTGATTTGTGATTCCTTATGTACTAAATAATTTAGTGTGTACTAATTATAAAAATATTGGGTGGTGATTGAAGCCGACAAATACACAACTTTCATTTTATGTCAAACCTTTTTCCTAAAGCTTTCTTATTAATCATGTGTGGTATAGCTAGTATTGAAAACTTCTTGGGAGAAGTTATCATTTTAAAAGACCACAACATTTCTACTGATAGAACATTTTTGCAGTTATGCAAAACCAATGTTTAGGTAGACAAAAAAAATATGCATGATGATAAATCCATCTTAATAACTGTTAGCTACTTTTCTAAGGTAAAAGGTAATTATCTATGCAATGTATGATAAAATTGAAGAAAAGTAATACAAATGAATTGGTCTTGATAATAGTTAGCTTCATTTCTAAGCTAAAAGGTAATTATCTATCTCATGGAAGAGAAAATAGAAGAAAAGTAATAAAAATGAATGGTTAGCCAAGACCAACTCCCCAATTCTCCCATTAAAAGAGATAAACTTGAATTTGTTGTCATGCGGGTGAACCCACAATAGTGGGTTACACTTTTTTTCCTGAACAAACACTAAACTCTACATTTTGAAAAAAAGATTTAGATTATGATGCATATTGTCGTTGAACCATTTGAAATCGGATGATGAAGTAAATTAAAGTCTTTTAGGATTTTCTATCTAGATTCTATATATATATATATATATACATATACATATATATATACATATATATATATATATATATATATATATATATATATATATATATATATATATATATGTATATATATATATATATATATGTGTGTGTATATATATATATGTGTGTATATATATATATATATGTATATATATATATATATATATGTGTGTGTATATATATATATATATATATATATATATATATATATATATACATATATATACATATATGTATATGTATATATATATATATATGTATGTATTTATATGTATATATATACATATACATATACATATACATATATATATATATACATATACATATACATATATATACATATACATATATATATATATATATATATATATATACATATATACAGATACATATATATATATAGATATAGATATACATATATATATATATATAGATATAGATATATATATATATATATATATATATTTATATATATATATATATTTATATATTTTGAATTGATTTGAATAGTTTTTTCTTTCTCCCACGAAAACTGGTATGTTGTTGAAAAGGTCATTTTCAAAGAGTTACATTATTTTCATAGAGCATAATTTTTTTTTCTAAAATAGATATGAATGTGCTTCTTTAGAATTTAGTTTCATAACATCCATATGGAGGTCATGCAATTTCTTTGACAAAATTATCACCATTATTGCATATTTTATTAACATTTGAAGTTGACTAAACCGTAATTTTGGCATACCTTAACTACATAGCTTATAACAAATTGTGTATTTATCTAATTTTAAAAAAATGATAGAAAGTAGACTCAAAGATGGAGGGCACTTTTATTTTATTTTTTTTTAAATCTCTTTTCTACTATTTTTCATTGAACATCAAACTTAGAGGTCTATATTTGATAAAAAACCTACATTCGATTAACATAAAAAATAATATACATAATAAATTCAAAAAATTTCAAATGTATAATCGTTAGAAATCTTTCTCTCTACAACTTGCTTCTTGGTGAAGGTCTGATTTCTCAATCTGTTTCATCACTGACGCAGAGTGGAGGGACCTATGGCTCCTCCGTACTGCTCCCGTGGTGGCTTTTTTGTTGGGTGGCAGTGTTTTGTTGTCTTTATTTTCATGCTAGGGTTGTTGTGTTTCTTTTCTCCTTTTTGTTGTGTTATGTTTCCTGCTCGTGTGTTTTTCATCTTCCTTGTTTCGCCATTATTTCTCACTGGGCTCCGGCTCTGCTTCACATGTGTTTTCTATTTATCCTTTTTATGGTTGAGATGAAGGCCATCATGTAGGAGATCTTTTATCGACCTCCCACGATCTTTTTTGATGGTTGTAGAAGGCTTTAATGATGGAAATGAAAAGCATAATAAATACCAAGTATCTAATGAAGGGACAAAGGATGGTAGTGGAGGATCTATCAACTATCATACAGAGAGGTGGTGGCAGAAGAAACAGTTCTTCCTGTGACAGCGCAGTTTGAAATTGTTGGCAAAAAAGGAGGAGGGTCTGCCGAAGCCAATGGAAATAGACCTGGAGGAAAATCTAGCAATGCTTCTGCAGAGGGAGCCGGAGGAGAGAAAGAAGACAGAGAGGAAGGTAAGAATCTGACACCTGGTAATAAGATTCTTGAACTCTCTCTGAATGCAGATATGGTAACTGCTATCAAAATTGAACAATCCCATTTAAAGAATTGTTGCCCAATTTTTCATTTCCCTTGTAAAATTTGGCCAATTCCCATCTCAGAGTTTGCATTCTTGTCCTTCCAAGCGCTCTGCAAAATTTCATGGCTTTATCTACTTCCCTCTGGTCTCTGCAACCTTTTCTAGGTCCCAGGCTAAGTGAAAAGTCCTTTAAAAAAAATCATAAAACTAGCCGTTATGGGCCAAACCCTCAAAAAACCCTAAGCCTTGTTATATTTCATTGTTACTTTATCAGCCACTTAAGTTCTTAATTCCCCATGTGCACTAATTTCTCATTGGTTGGTTGCTAGTTCTCCAAGTCAGTCGGCGGTTACCTTTTCCTTCCAACGATTTAGAGAATGCCTTGTTTGCATAATTCCCCAATGTTTCACGGTTAAGTCCTCAATAGTTAGCGATTCAGCAGGTGGTCTATTCTTCCTTTTGTCACGTAGTCGCTTAAATGTTTAGCAGTCTCAGCTTGTGGGGTCCCAGTCAGGAAGATCCGACGATTGTCATGAATTTGCAAGGGATTCTTCTAACACATGCGATCTTGCGATGACCGTCAATCTTCCCTTTTGCTAAGTGCTTCAAGGCTTTAGTGGGTCCATTGCCACATTGTCCTATGTGGAAGCTTGTCATTGGTCAGTTGGTGATGATCTAGAAGTTCGTCAAAGTGGGCCTACAGGATTGTGTAGCTTTTAATCCAACAATTGGCGCATGATCTCATGGGTTGTGTCAGAGCCATGAGATTATGCGCCGACCGTTGATCTTGATTTGTTGTCAGAGCTTCATTCAGTGGGTCCTCATTTGCTGATGTGCTCATCTTCTATTGGTCCACATAGCGATGACTGGGATTTGTCAGTGGGGCCGTGTCAGAGTCTCTGCAAGGATGTTAGAAGGACGAAGATCAATGGCTGGCAGATCTTCGCATAGCCCTTTTCTGACACACATGCAATCTTACGCCCGCAGTTTGATTTTCCAAATGATAAGCTTGTCAGGAGGGTCCAACACCAAGTCAGGATGACATGTCATCTTTTGATTGGTTGAAGTAAAGAGAAATTTTGTGGGACCGCATTAATAGGTGAGCTGATGTGCCGGTTTGTGATTGGTTGTCATATGTTGATGAGGATTTTTCAAAGGATTTGATGTGTCATCGGGTCCTAGTCTAATAAGGATCTACGGCCGGTGCATGTTCTAAAGGAATATTCAAAGGGTATGAGATCATGTGCCCACCGTTAGATTGGAATCTTGTTCGCAGTGGGTCCGATGTCAGAGAAGTGTCAAGATGTATGCCTACAAAGCGGTCAGTGCAAATAGAGGTTTGACAAGTGGCAAGTCTAAGCCTAGGGTTAAAGTAAGTTCTTCGTAACTTAAAGAAATGAAAGTTAGGTGATTGTGGGTCCAAGCTAGTAAGCATGTCGATTTTCTCATTTCTCATTGGCTACTGACTTCCACGGTGGTTTTTGACTTGTCAGAAGGATTTTAAGTTGTTTTCTCAGTGCATCTAGGCCGTTCATCTATCGGGAAGGGTTTCTCATCGATGGTTACATTTTAAAATTTTCCACTAGCCATTATATTTCAAAAATTCAAATGTCTCTATGAAGGTTTTGCATTCTTTCGGCCATGCATGACGTCGGGTAGCTCAAGAAATAAAGTCTCAAGATGGTTGTGGTCATTAGGATGATAGAAGTGATAGTTGGCCAGTGTTGCAGGGTCCTTTGCCACATTTTCACGAGAGGAGGTGCTAGAAAGAATTGGTGCCACCTTTTGAATAGTACTATTACCTAGGAAAATATGATCAGACTGTGAGCCTTCATGGCTTAGTGGAGTTCCAAGTGGGTTGGTAAGTCAAGGTTGTTGTGCCTGCAGATGATTTTAGTTCAAAAGGATCAACACACAAGGAAGATTTGATCTGATTGTTGGTGTTCTTATATTTTGATGATGGGTCAACAGTACCTTTAGGGTTTGATTTTATTATTTAGAATTATGTAACCCTGGTTAGGTTAGTTTTTGGCTCCTACCTGCATGCAGTGAGAGGTATATAGTTCTTTTTGGAGCCTTAGTGCTCAGAGTTTGGATAATTGTAGAATAAATTCATCCTTTCTTAAGGGTCATCTGTGGTATCATTTCTACCCTCTGGCTTATACAGTTGTAAATCTTTCATTGATTATTCAAACATTGCAGAGGTATTTTGTGACAATTCTTCATGTCCCTATGCTTCCTTGTCTGAATTATCTCTTATTGGATTAAAGTATATGATGTTTTCAGTGATATCTTAGGGTTCCTGATCCCTCTTATTTTCTATAATTGTGTGTGTTATTGTGTTTGATCTGATTTAGATGTTTTGTGGGTATACTTCAGCCCCCTAGCACTCTTGTCTCAATCCTACACCGAGTTGCAGAAGTGAATGTTTACTTGTAGGTCATAAGTTGTGTCTTATGTTCAGGCCCTCCTATGAAACACTTATGCAAGCCTATTCAGTAAGTTGTGACCTACTAGACCTAAGCCTTTCATTGATTCCATTCCTCTATACTGAGATCCAAACCCTAATTTCAGTGTATCACCTAGTAGGTAGTTTTCTTTCAAGCCATTTCCCTTTCCAAGCATTCCTTCTATCCCTTTCCCTCCAAAGATTTACTTTCATGTCAAGAAGCAAATTAGGGTGATTATCCAAGAGGAACCAGCCTAGAACCTAGAGGTCTCATCTCAGTTAGCATAGGTCCCACAACTTGGAGATGATTCCCATGTTATACTAGGTTATCAAGACCACGAGAGCTTAAAACAAGGGTGCAATCTTAGTGTATAACAAATTCTGGCACGCTTGGTGGGACCACAACACAAGAAGTTCATTGTTTGAAGATTATGTTATCTCTGATATTCTGATAGCATGATATAGGCTTTTAGAAGTTGTTCTATCAAGTATATCTAGCAACTCCACTAATTTCAAAGATCCAGGCCAACCTTGTTTAAGGTTTATGAGAAAGATTGAGACTAGAAGCTCAAAGCCTACCAAATTTTTAGAGTTGCCATCAAGAAGAAGTCACAAAGGTAGGTCAACTCAAAGAACATCCCCTGCAAGGAGAGTTCAATCAACACCTCCTGATACCTTAGAAAGAAGACCTTTTCCCTTTCATTCCAAGAGAAGAGGCAGATCTCTAACCAAAGATCTAGAGGAAGATTCAAGTCTAGCAGCAAATACAACTCATATAGTTGTTAATCTTTAGATTCCAACTCCTACAATGGCTAGACAGTTTTCTTTTGCACCATTCAACCAAGGAAGTCCATTAGCCTTTGCTCAACATCATGATGTGCCCTTGGTGGCACTTAAGAGTATACCTGATTTCACTGGTGAATTGTAGACAACTACTTTTGAGCACATAAGAGATGTGACCACCATCTGCAGCATACATAATATTACTCAAGAAGATGTGGCCACAAAATTATTAGCAGCCTCTCTAAAAGGTAAGGCTCTTGAATGGTTTAGAACTTTAACTGTTGGTTCTATTAATTCATGGTATGAGTTAGGAGATGCATTAAGTAAGCATTTTGAGGATAAATTAGATAACTTGTCTCTGGTAGAGCAGTTAACAACTATTAAGAGAAACCCTCAAGAGCAAATGACAGATTACAATAGTAGATTCCTCAAAACATGGAATAGAATTCCAGTCTCTATAAGACCATCAACTGACCATGCTTTCCTATACTACTTGAAAATTTTGAATGGTCAAATTTTTGTCATGATCCAGTCTATGGGTGGTAATTCCTTACCCCAAGCCTTTGACACAGCTGTCAAAGCTGAAAATTATTTAATCCAAGCAGGCATGATTGCTAGAAGGCCACCAATGCCCATTTTTCCTAGCCTTCAACCCATTGCACTTGCACAAGTACCCCCATTTACCCCTATTCCCACCATATTAGCACCTCAGGCCAATACCAGTGGTCAAGAGCTGAGAACGAGTTTCTCTCAAGAGCTACAAGAAATAAAGAATAGCCAACAAAGTAGTCAGGAAGAAATGACAAACTTGCTACAAACCTTAACTAAAGAGGTCACAAATTTGAAGAAACAAGGTCAAGGAATCAGACCACCCTTTCAAACACAAGGCCAAGGTCCTAATTAGCAATATCAAAATCAAGGACAACCTTATTTAACAAAATAGGCCACCATACCAAGGAGGCTATCAAGGACAAAGACAAAGTTTTAATCAAAGACCATTCCAACCATATAACCCTGCACCTCTAAATTCTGCAAATCCAGTGAGGGATATGGTTCCTAGTCAAAATAATGTGGCTATGGATAATGAATGGTGTTTTCCTTGTAATCAGCCTCATAATCAGGCTACATGTTCAAATGGATGGATGAACCAAGCTCTAATGGTTCAAAATGCCTCACAAGCTCAATTAGAGGTTTCATCCAGTGGGTCAGTTCCCCAACAAGAATCACAAGAGAAAGAGATTGCTCTCTTTAATTGGGAGCAACCAGACTTCAATGAAGTCAATGATGAAGTTGCTTTTGTTGCCTACACAAGAGCAAAAAGAAGAGCTCAAGACATGGAGAGAGAAGATTCCAATGCCAAAGCCACTACATCTGCAAAGCCACTGCAGCAAGCTAATCCCATCACACCTAAGGAGGTCCCCGTCATTACAAGAAAAGAAGGCCAACATTCCAAAGAGGTGGATCCCATCATGGTGAAAGCACAACAAAGAGTACACACTATGACACCTTTCAATATTGTAGACAACATGAAGAAGGTGAACATTACCATGTCCATGTGGGACTCTTTGGCTCTTCCAAGACAACTTGAAATTTTGAAGAAGGCCATGACTAAGGTGATAACTCCTCAACCTGCAAAAGAAGCTGCAAAGCCAGTGTTAGTTAACACTGATCAAGAAAAGGAGGCTCCAAGTAGCAACTCCAAAGATAATGCCACATAAGGTAGGAATTCAAAGCCACCTCCCTTTTATGTATCTCTAATTATTGGAAAATCTTTAGTGCATAATTGTATGGTAGATAGTGGAGCTACTAGCACTGTAATGCCCAAGAAAGTAGCTGACCAATTAGGACTAAAATATGAACCCTTCTAAAAGAAGGTTACCCAACTTGATGGATTCTTAGTCAGCACTATAGGTGTGGCCAAGGATACCAGTCTAATCCTACATGCTAGTCCTAATTTCTCCATCCTCCTTGATATATATCTTATAGATCTCCCTGCATTATTTTATATATGTCTTTCAAGGGAGTTTACAGCCAAGATAGGAGGCTACCTATCTTCTGATTGGTCTCACATGCTATTTCATACAAGGTATGGGACCAAGGTCACCATTAAATCAGAACCATTGGCAACACACCATATAGAGCCATATGTGTCCAGTACCATCAATGTAAACTACCCTATATTTGATGACAGTGACTTCCAAACCACTAGTGAAGCAAGCACAAAGATAGGAAGTATCCTTGATATTTTACTAGATGAAAGAACTTCAGAGGCCCAAGAAAGCCCTGTTTAGGATTTTGGTTTGGGAAGTTATTTGATACAAGAAGGTGGATCCGTAGAGCTAGGCCTTCTCAAAGAAGACACTGATTCTGAAGATCGAAACAATCAGATTTGGGAACTATTTTTTGATGGAGCTAGAAGTAGACATGGTTCTGGTGGTGGTGCTATGCTAGTGTCCCCAAAAGGAGAAAGGTATTATACTACCTTTAGATTCAGTTTCTCCTGCACTAGCAACACTACAGAATATGAAAGTCTAGTCAATGGACTAGAGTGGGCTAGGAAAAGAGGGCTTAAGGCCCTAAAAGTTTATGGTGACAGTGAGTTAGTTGTCAGCCAAGTAAGAGGGATAAGTGAAACCAAAAATGACACCTTGAAAGCATACAAACATAGATTTTTGGATGCAATTGAAGATTTTTGTGCTTTCAATATTGTTGCCATCCCTAGAAAGCTAAACCAAAATGCAGATAGGTTAACTATTGTTGGATCTTAGTATGATATTCCAAATAACATTTCAAAAGAAATAGATCAACAACATATCAAGGTGATTGTCAGACCTTCTATTCCTGATAATGATGTCAATTGGCAAGTGTTTGACAATGATGAACAAATTCTGCAATTCTTGTTTGAAGAAGATGTTTTTCCGAGTACAATCAAGATAGATTATTACAAAATTATGGTGATCAAGTGATACAACTTAAGTCCAATAAGATGCCTAGAGGTCTTGTCACCTTAGAGAATATCTTCAACAAGGATGATGAAGTCAAGAAAAACAAAGATGACCTGGTAGTCCAACAAGAACATTGTGTTGAACTAGAGTTGGAACCAGGTAAGAGCTTACAATTTGGAAAAGTGAACACTGAATTGGAAAGGCAAGATTACACTCAATTATTCAAAGAATTCAATGATGTTTTTTCATGGAAATATGAGGACCTCAAAGGTTTTGATCCTACCCTTGCTCAACACACTATTGAGTTAGAACCAAATGCCAAACCAGTGAGGCAAAAGCAAAGGCCTGTTAATCCCAAGCTCGAGCCACTTATGCATAGAGAAGTGCTCAAATTGATAGAAAGTGGTATCATCTACCCCATTAAGCATACTAGTTGGGTTTCCAACCTTGTTCTTGTCAGGAATAAGAATGGGGAATTGAGGTTATGTGTTGACTTCAGGTATCTTAACAAAGCCTCATTAAAGGACCGCCATCCACTACCCTCTATGGAACAAATCTCACAATGTGTCTTTCGATCCCAGAGATTTTCATTATTGGATGGCTATTTAGGATACAATCAGATCTTGGTTAATGAAGAGGATCAATACAAGACTACATTTACAACCAAGTGGGGAACCATGGCTTGTCAAAAGATGCCCTTTGGTTTGTCAAATGCAGGTGCTACATTTCAAAAGGCAATGGATATGGCCTTTAAGAGCCTCATGTACAAGTTTTTACTAGTCTACTTAGATGACATAACTATCTATTCAAAGCATGTAGTAGATCACATCAAACATTTGAGGGAGATCTTTGAAAGGTGTAGAGAGTTTGGGATATCTCTTAATCCCAAGAAATGTGTGTTTGCAGTTCATGAAGGAAAATTGTTGGGCTATGTAGTATCCAAAGAAGGGATCACAGTAGATCCTACGAGAATTGCAGCTATCCTAGAGCTACCCCTACCACATCACAAGAAAAGTCTCCAATCTTTCATAGGAAAGATTAATTTTGTTAGGAGGTTCTTGCCTAACATTGCAGATTTACTAAAGCCTTTGACATCCATGTTGAAGAAGAGTTTAGCTTTTAGTTGGACCAAATAAGGGAAAGTCAATTTCCAAGCTATCAAAGAGGCCTTAACAAAAGCCCCTGCTCTCCTAAACCCAAATTTTAGTAAGGATTTTATCCTTTATGCTTATGGAGGTCATGATGCTATATCTGCAATGTTAACCCAAGAAACTTCAGATGGATTGGAGTAGCCCATTACTTTCTTTAGCAAAGGTTTAGAAGAGTATGAACAAAGATACTCCTTTATAGAGAAACATGTACTTGATGTGGTAAAGAGCCTTTAAAAGTTTAGATATTTGTTGACTCATAGCAGGGTATATTTAAAGGTTATTCATCCAAGTGTCGAGGATTTTTTTCTTTCCAAAGACCTAAATGAGAAAAGAGTTGGTTGGATCACCAAGGTGATGGAATATGACATAGATATTCAAACTACCAAGCTGGTTAGAGGAAGAGGTCTTTGTGAACATTTGGCAGAGGATGAAAGTTCAAAAAAATCAAAGCAAATAGATGCATCTCTGGTGGTGCATTCTACAGAAGAGCAAGCCAAGGCAACAAGCTGGTTGCCTAATATGATCAATTACTTAAAGATAGGACAATGTCCTATAGGTTTGGATTCAGCAAAAAGGAGGTATTACAGATTGTAATCTGTTCCTTTTGTGTTGATAAATGAAGTTCTTTTTAGAAAGGATCATAGTGGTGTCCTTTTAAGATGTATAGATTCAGAGAAGATAGTTGATGTCCTATTTGAGTTTCATGATGGACCTTCTGGAGGTCATTTCTCTCCTAGGACTACTGCTTTTAAAATCATGAGGGTTGGATACTATTGGCCATCTATCTTTAAAGATAGTCATGATTATGTTAGAAGATGCATCAAGTGTGCCTTGTTTGCAGGAAAAGAAAGGCTTGTAGCCTTGCCCCTACAACCAATCAGAATAGACCAACCCTTCATGAAGTGGGGTATAGACTTCATTGGCATGATCAATCCTCCATCTAGTGCAGGACATAAATGGATAATCACTGCAACAGATTATTTCACTAGGTGGACAGAGGCAGTTGCAGTAAAAGAAGCCAATGAGAATGCTGTGTTGAGTTTTTATGATGACATAATTCATAGATTTGGTATTCTAGATTCAATAATTTCAGATAATGCATTAGCATTCATAGGCCTCAAAGTCTCAGAGTGGGCAGTCAAAAGTGGCATTTATCTGAATACCAGTTCCAATTATTACCCCCAAGGCAATGGCTTGGCAGAATCAACCAATAAGAACTTGATTAGGATAATGAAGAAGACTCTCCAAGATAATCAGAGAGATTGGCATACCAAACTGAGGTCTGCCTTATGGCTAGACAGAATTACTCCAAAGAAGATCATTGGGAATTCTCCTTATGTGTTAGTGTATGGTAGAGAGGCCAAGTTGTCTATTTCAACTGAATTACTAGCTTTGGATTTGGCCACTCAGTATGCCCTATTTGAGGAAGGAGATTCTTTACAGATTAGATATGCCCAGTTGATGGAATTGGAAGAGATCAGAGATAAATCAATGCAGGATATGGAATTCCATCAGATTCAGACAAAGAAAAGTTTTGATAAGAAGGCCAGGGCTAGAAATTTCAAGGTTGGGGATGTAGTCCTCAACTGGGATGAGTTCAGATCAAGGCCTAGTAGACATAAAAAATTTGATTCATTTTGGGGTGGACCATTTGTTATAATAGAGTACAAGGGATCCAATGCTTTCTAGCTATCAAATCTTGAAGGAGTTGCCTTGCCAATCTCAGTAAATGGATTCCACTTGAAGCCCTACTTTGAGGTTAATCCCTCTCTGTAAATTCTTGTAATTATGTGTTTTTCTGCTTCTTTCCCTATTTTCTAGGTTAGTTTCCTGCCTTCCAAGAAGTGCTTGTGCACAAGTTTGTCTCTATCAAAGTTTTGTGTTCTTGTAGTGACCCCATGCCCAATGGATTGTTTATAGGCCACTGATCTATGTCTAGCAGGCTAACATCCAGTAGAAATCGCCAAAATATTGCCCAATTTTTCATGTCCCATGTAAAATTTGGCCAATTCACATCTCAAGGTCTGCATTCTTGTCCTTCCAAGCACTCTGCAAAATTTCATGGCTTTATCTACTTCCCTCTGGTCTCTGCAACCTTTTCTAGGTCCCAGGCTAGGTGAAAAGTCCTTAAAAAAAATTCATAAAACTAGCCGTTATGGGACAAACCCTCAAAAAACCCTAAGCCTTGTTATATTTCATGATTACTTTATCGGCCACTTAAGTTCTTAATTCCCCATGTACGCTAATTTCTCATTGGTTGGTCGCTATTTCTCCAAGTCAGTCGGCAGTTACCTTTTCCTTCCAGTAATTCAGCAAATGCCTTGTTCGCATAATTCCCCAATGTTTCATGGTTAAGTCCTCAACGGTTAGCAATTCAGTAGGTGGTCTATTCTTCCTTTTGTTACGTAGTCACTTAAATGTTTGGCGGTCTCGGCTTGTGGGGTCCTAGTCAGGAAGATCTGATGGTTGTTGTGAATTCGCAAGGGGTTCTTCTGACACATGTGATCTTGCGATGACCGTCGATCTTCCCTTTTGCTCAACGCTTCAAGGCTTTAGTGGGTCCATTGCCATGTCATCCTATGTGGAAGCTTGTCATTGGTCGGTTGGTGATGATCTGGAAGTTTGTCAGAGTGGGCCCAGATTACTCTGTAGCTTTTAATCCAACGATTGGCGCATGATCTCATGGGTTGTCTCAGAGCCATGAGATTATGCGCCGACCGTCAATCTTGATTTGTTGTCAGAACTTCATTCAGTGGGTCCTTGTTTTTTGATGTGCTCATCTTCTATTGGTCCACATAGCGATGACTGGGATTTTTCAGTGGGGTCGTGTCAGAGTCTCTGTAGGGATGTTAGAAGGACGAAGATCAACATATGCCATATCTTCGCATAGCCCTTTTCTGACACATGCGATCTTACACCTACCATTCGATTTGCCAAATGATCAGCTTGTCAGGTGGGTCCAACTCCAGGTCAGGATGACATGCTGTCTTTTGATTGGTCAAAGTAAAGAGAAATTCTATGGGACCGCATTGCCAGGTGTGCTGATGTGCCGGTTTGTGATTGGTTGTCGTATGTTGATGAGGATTTGTTAGAGGATTTGATGTGTCATGGGGTCCTGGTCTAATAAGGATCTACGGCCGGTGCATGTTCTGAAGGAATATTCGAAGGGTATGAGATCATGCACTCACTGTTAGATTGGAATCTTGTTTGCAGTGGGTTCGATGTCAGAGAAGTGTCGAGATGTATGCTTACGAAGCAGTCAGCGCGAATAGAGGTTTGACAAGTGGCAAGTCTGGGCCCAGGGTTAAAGTAAGTTCTTCATAACTTAAAGAAGGGAAAGTCAGGCGATTGTGGGTCCAAGCTAGTAAGCATGTCGATTTTCTCATTTCTCATTGGCCGCTGACTTCCACTGTGGTTTTTGACTTGTCAGAAGGATTTTAAGTTGTTTTCTCAATGCATCTGGGTCATTCATCTATCAGGAAGGGTTTCTCATCGATGGTTACATTTCAAAATTTGTTTCTAGCCGTTATATTTCAAAAATTCAAATGTCTCTGCGAAGGTTTTGCATTCTTTCAGCCATGCACGACGTCGGGTAGCTCAGGAAATAAAGTCTCAGGATGGTTGTGGATGTGAGGATGATAGAAGTGATTGTTGGTTGGCATTGCAGGGTCCTTTTCCGCATTTTCACAACAGGAGGTGCTAGAAAGAGTTGGCGCCACCTTTTGAACAGTATTGTTACGCAGGAAAATATGATCAGACTGTGAGCCTTCATGGCTTAGTGGATTTGCAAGTGGGTTGGTAAGTCAAGGTTGTTGTGCCTGCAGATGATTTCAGTTCAGAAGGATCAACACACAAGGAAGATTTGATTTGATTGTCGGTGTTCTCAGAGTTTGATGATGGGTCATCAGTACCTTTAGGGTTTGATTTTATTATGTAGAATTATGTAACCCTAGTTAGGTTAGTTTTTGGCTCCTGCCTGCGTGTAGTGAGAGGTATATAGTTCTTTTTGGAGCCTTAGTGCTCAGAGTTTGGACAATTGTAGAATAAATTCATCCTTTCTTAAGGGTCATCTATGGTATCATTTTTACCCTTTGGCTTATACAGTTGTAAATCTTTCATTGATTATTCAAACATTGCAGAGGTATTTTGTGACAATTCTTCATGTCCCTATGCTTCCTTGTCTGAATTATCTCTTATTGGATTAAACTATATGATGTTTTTAGTGATATCTTAGGGTTCATAATCCCTCTTATTTTCTGTAATTGTGTGTTTTATTATGTTTGATCTGATTTAGATGTTTTGTGGGTATACTTCAGCTCCCTAACAGTCTTGTCTCAATCCTACACCGAGTTGCAGAAGTGAATGTTTGCTTGTAGGTCATAAGTTGTGTCTTATGTTTAGGCCCTCCTATGAAACACTTATGCAAGCCTATTTAATAAGTTGTGACCTACTAGACCTAAGCCTTTCATTGATTCCATTCCTCTATACTGAGATCCAAACCCTAATTTTGGTGTATCACCTAGTAGGTAGTTTTCTTTCAAGCCATTTCCCTTTCCAAGCATTCCTTCTATCCCTTTCCCTCCAAAGATTTACTTTCATGTCAAGAAGCAAATTAGGGTGATTATCCAAGAGGAACCAGCCTAGAACTTGGAGGTCTCATCTCCATTAGCATAGGTCCCACAACTTGGAGATGATTCCCATGTTATACTAGGTTATCAAGACTACGAGAGCTTGAAACAAGGGTGCAAACTTAGTGTATAACAAGAATATTGCAGTATTTTTTGTTTGTATGGATTTAAAGCTTTTACCAGCTAGGAAATTTCTTTATGACTGGATAGGCAATGTGTGGGGTAAAAAACTTGACATCAGAGTTGGTTTTTGTAGAATGATTCAGAGAGGATTGTTTGTCATTTTCTTTAAAAATCACATAATGCAGGAAAAAGTTTTGAATAAAGGATATTGGAATGTAGGCCAGACTATGTTTAGGGCCATCCCATGGGCACCCAATAGAAAAACTGAGAAGGTTGTTTCCCGTTCTTCTCTGGTTTGGGTTTAACTTAGGAATGTCTAGCTAGAATTTTGGCATTTTATTCCGCATTTACTCAAGCCGCTTGGTTCTGTACTTCAAGTAGAAGAAGCCAAATTCACGCTTCCACATCTTAATGCTCATGCCCTCCTCATTCTTAACCCTGACATTATTTTCCCTAATGAAATTGCATTGGAAATAGAAGGTGATAAGTGGAATTGGGCTATAGTTAGATTAGGAGACATTGGAGCATGTTTCCAGTGCAAATTGAATGGCCACAATAGGAAAGATTTTCATTCTTTAAAAAATATTTCAAAGAATTTCTCTGATAACCAAAATAAAAATAACAAGTCCCTAGCCAATACCGAAGAACCTGGTAATTCTAAAAATGGTAGTGGTATCCCTGCCCACAAGGACGTTGAGGGAAACTCTTGTGTTCCCGATGAGGACATTGGCAATGCTAGTGTGCCTCGTAGACCCAATGAGACCCATGATACCCATATGAATAAGTTTGTTTCTTTATCCAATCCTCTCTTCGAAGATGACTTTGAAGTTGTTGCTGCTATTGCTAATCATGTGCCCAAGGAGCCCACTGCTTGTCAACCTCATTATATTTAGGTTCTCAGAGAAAAAGTCAATGAAGATGATTCACTCTTCCCCAATGCCCAACAATTAGCTCTATCTACTATCATAAACAAAAATAATAATAAGCATAATTGTATTGAGAGTAGAGCCAACCAACAACAGTTGACTGAGATGGCTGGTATTTGCCCTGGCACCAAGCCTCACGATAATGGGCAGAAAGATAGTGAGGGGTTGAGTCTGAACCAAAACCCAGTGGGTGAAGAGTATCTCACCATGGAAGAGAGCCCCTCCCTTTTTGCCTGCAGTGAGCTTGAAGGAGATGAGGATGGGTTTGTAGAAGTTATCTCAAAAAGGAAGAAAAAAAGAAAATCATATGAAAGAAGTAGTAGCATTAAAAATAATAAGGTGAAAAGCATAGAGTTACCTGAGTGTTTTAACAGGTTATGTAAGAACTCCAAACCCCCTAAATCTTCATGATGATGCACATACACAGTTGGAATGTCAGGGGTTTGGAAATGCCTGATAGGAAATACATGGTTAGAAATTGGTGTAATAAGGTATGCAATAAAGATATTATTTGTCTTCAGGAAATTAAGGTTACATGGCATAAAGCCCTTACCACTTTAAAGTTTATATGGAATCAAGCTATTTGTATTTACTCTGATCATACTAGAGGTAAAGGAGGGATAGCTATCTTGATAGGAAATAAATGGGCTTACAAGTTGGATGATAAAGGTACTTCTCCATGTCAGAGAGCTATATGGGCTAAATTTGAAGTGCAGGATTTGGAGGTAGGAATTTGTAACATCTATGCTTCCAATGACTATAGGGAAAGAGCTACATTGTGGGAGTGGCTTGCCAATAATCTTCCTGTCATTAAGTGGATTTTCATAGGTGATTTCAATATGATTGAAAATAAGTAGGATAAAAGGGGTGGCAAAAAACATGAGTGGAAAGGTAATGAATTTTTCTTCTGGTCTAAATTTAAAAGGAGATTTCAGGTCAGTGATCCGTTGGACAAGATGAAAAATGAATATAAGAACATATGGTTCTCATGGTGTAACAATCAGTCTCTCAGAAGTAGAGTCTACTATAGACTAGACAGGATGTACTTCAACAATTTGTTGATGGAACTAAAATGCCAGCCATGCCAAAATCCTGTTGAGGTTAATCCTATAAGCATGTCTGATCACTCCCCAATACATGGGTGTATATCTTTCAAAACTCATCATCCCTAAACTTATAGGATCAAGAGACAAACCCCTTTCAAACTTAACACTTCCCGGCTGGATGTTGAGGACTCCTTCCAGGCTATCAGGACTGCCTCTATTCTATCCAAATATTGTAATTCCAATCTTTCTGCTAGAGAAAAGTGGAACTCTCTAGTGGACACTTGGAAAAATATGTTTCAACTTATTGGGGTAAAGAGTAAGTTGGATAGGAACCAAGAGGATAATTGGTACCAAAGTAGACTCAATCATATTGAAGGACAACTTCAAGAGGTAGGGAATGATCAGATGTTGGAACAATCACTCATAGAGACTAAAGCCAGACTCAGAAAGATCCAAAATTATAAAATTCCAGGGAAAAAGGTGAGAGCCAAGGAAAGATGGATAAAAGAGGGAGACAAAGGGTCCAAATATTTCTTTAATTTGATTAGAGCCAAACATACTAGAGAAGAGATTATGGGCGTCTAGTATGAAGGAGGGGTGACTAATAATAATCAAGAAACATTGAGTGTGTTTACAGAATATTATAAGCAGCTATTTTCTTATGAATATAAAGAGGAAAACATTGAAGCCATGGAAAGATGTATCAAGCTGATCCCCAGGAAAGTGTCTCATGAACATGCTAGCAATCTGGAGAAGGATATTAGAATAGAGGAAATTGAGGAAGCCATTGGAGGCCTAGCTAATGATAAATCCTCGGGATTAGATGGGCTGATGGCTGAGTTCTACAAAAAGAATAAGGAATGGATCTCTAGTGAACTCTTAGAAGTGTATGAAGAAGCATTTGAAGTTGGCTCCTTAGGAGTTAACATAAATAGGGGACTCATTAAACTCCTACCTAAGGATGGAGACAAATCCCTAGTGAAAAACTAGAGACCCATCACACTGTTAAATATCTCATACAAAATCATTGCTAAAGTCCTGGCCAAAAGAATAAGGGATATCCTCAAAGAAGTGGTTTTAGTTACACAAACTAGTTTCATAAAAGGAAGGTATATCCTAGACAATCTCATTACCAGTTGGGAGGCTATGAACTGGGCCAAAACTGAAAATCAGAATGCAGCGATGGTTTTGTTAGATTTTGAAAAAGCTTATGACATAATATAGTGGCCATTTGTGATTAACATGTTAGAAGCTTTTGGGTTCCCTAAAGTCTTCTATAAATGGGTCAACATTCTATTTAAGGACTCTTCTACTATTATTGATGTTAATGGTGAGCTATCAGAGTGTATTCCCCTTGGGAGATCTATCAGGCAGGGTTGTCCTCTTGCACTAGCTTTATATGTCATAGATGTTGATGCCCTCTCATTCATTCTCAAGGCTTCTGATCTTAATAACCCAGTTAAAGGAATCTCTCTTCCAAATGAAGAGAATTTTCTCATTGAACAGTTTGCTGATGACACAGCTCTATTCCTGGAGATGGAAGAGGAAACTTTTGACAATGTCATTGATAGGCTGCAATTCTTTTGTCTAGCCTCAGGAGCCAAAATTGCTCCCCATAAATCCATCATTCTTGGATGGTCAGATACTCCCCCAGATTGGATTATTAGCAGAGAGTGGAAGTGGGCAGGTCCCACCACCATAGTAAGATATTTGGGGATTTCTTTTGCTATCAATCCTTCTATTAAAGACATGTGGGAATGGATTTATAAGAAAATAGAGTACAAGCATATTAAGTGGCAATCCCACATGCTCTCATTGGTAGGTAGAGTGCAGATTGTCCAGAAGGTAATGTCCTCCCATGCATTCTACTATGCGTCTACTTGGGTGATGGAAAATTACCAAATCAATAAGTTGGAAAGGATCCTGAGAAACTATCTCTGGTCAGATGGTCAAGGTAACAGAAAAAGACATTGTGTTAAATGGGACTAGTGTTGTTCTCCTAAAAAACTAGGTGGCTTAGGTTTGAGAGATCTTAAAGCTCAAGGATATGCACTAGCAGCTAAATGGACCCTCAAGGCCATGAAAGGTAATGAACCTTGGAAAGTTCTAGTTAGAAATAATATTGTTAGAGTCACTATAAAAAAAAAGCAAGAATTGGAGGGATGTTCCAATAATGGATCTTATTATGGGGGATGTTGAGATCCAAGTTGCTAGGTCCAAGGCTTTTCAAACCATCTGGAAGGCTTGGTTCTAGGTCAAACCACTCTTGTTCTCTAGAACTGCTGTTGGTAAAAGCCCATATTATGCAGTAGTGGATAGATCTATTTGGTGGGGGGTTTATCTTAATGATAAACCTTTGCCTTTAACTCAATGTTGCTCAGCCAAGAAGTGGCATCAAAAAGGGATATCTCTCATACAGGATATTATTGTTGACAAGCAGTTGGCCCCTTGGGAGGTTCTTAAAGAGAAATTTAATATACCTAATTCTCAAAAGAAAACATACACTCTTATTTCTAAGGCAGTTGGTAAGTTCTTTCTGGGTAAAATCTTGAGATCAAAGAAACTGTTTGATTTCATAAAATGGAATGATGGCAATAGCATGGAAAAGTTTTCATGTAAACAAATTTATAACATGCTTAAAGAGGAAAATGGTATTGTGGTAAGAATTAATCGTAGTTGGAAGATAGATTGGTCTTCTACTAGAATGCATTTCATCTTTGACTTTTGTTGGCATGCTAAAGTGGAACCCAAAATCCTCTATTTTCAATGGTTGCTTATGTTAAAAAAGTTAGCTGTTGGTTCTTTTTTGTCTCAGACTGGTCCTTAGATTGTTCACTTCTCTTTATGTAAGTGTATTGAATCTTATGAGCATTTTTTCTTTGAATGTAATTTTTCCAAGTCTCTGTGGGCTAGTTTCTTAGGTAACTCTGTTGCTTGGAATTGTTATAAATCCTTCTCTTGGTCTGAAGTCATTATGGGTTTTGTGTTTGAATTTGATTTCAAGTTGAACTCCTTTTGGTTTTCTCTAACAACAGTTGTTTTATGGACCATTTGGAGAATGAGGAATGAAGAGATCATTCAAAACAGGAATCGTGATCTTACTGAGTTTTTCATTAAACTCACACATATTTCTATTACCTCTTAGGTTGCAGCCATGATAGAAATCTCAGAAGAAAGATTTCAAGCTTTGCTAAAGGAAGGGGTGATGATCATCTTTAAAAGGGATGTACAAGCTACCTCTTTGATGGACACTCCATAAGAGACAAATAGGGAAACCATGGCAGAAGGTACACTGATGGAGAACAGCTGGAGGATTCTTGAAGAAGAAAGCAAGAATGAAGAGCAGCAGGACACAGTCCATAGTGAATGGGAAAATTATAATGTTAACAACAATTGGAAATCTTTGGATCAAGGGAACAGTGAAAGAGGATGGGAAAGTGATACCATCAGAAATAACACCAGTGGATGGGATAAGTAGCAACAGTGTTTAGATTCTCCTCTTTTGTTGATATACATGCATTATACTTGTAAAGCGGGGTCTCTCTTTTTGGTCTGATGCCATCTTTTTGGCCTTATGTAATTACTATGTTCTACTAAGGTGCTCTTAGTAGTAACAAAACTATGCGACTGCTCCCTATGGTTTTTTTTGTAATTGCTCAGTTGATACTCTATTTTAATATATATAAAAAAATTCTAAGAAAATAATTGCACAATTTGAGACTCTTGGTACACTTCGAAAAACCCAACTATTATCAATTACACTTCTTAAACATGAGTTAAAAGAGCCATTAAAATTGTTGGGTGTAGATGCAAGTTTGAAAAAGATAAATTCGTGGAATGTACAAAAAAATATTGTTGAAAGTGAACTAAGAAAGGTTTGCATTCCATTGGGAAAACAACTAGATCTGTAATTATGTCCATTTCAAGAAGAGTGATACTGACATCTATTTTAAATAAAAACATATCCCAAAGAAGACAAATTTCCTCACTTTCATCTCATATCGGGTACAACAGGAAGACAATAACACATTATTTGAAAAGAAGAATCAATTTGGATGATACTACACTGGAAGGTAATTGGGCACTAATGTGTAGAGATCCCCAGTCTGATGGGATTAAGGAAACAGTTAGGAACTTAGCTACGACTTTTTGGAATGATCATACTTGTCTTTCACCAACTACAAGAGATGTTATTAGGAAGAGGTTTGGGCCTAAGGAATATTTCCAGCACACAAAACATTGGTTGGACACCACACAACATGAATTGTATCTCTCATTTTGTAACTTAAATCTTGACATTAAGATTGGACAAACAATGTTTGAAATATTAAATCTTTTTTTTGTAAAGATAAATAAATCTTTTGAAACTTCTTGTTGTCAATATCATATTGAATTTGATCTCTACTATCAAGCATTTAGAAAGATAATACAATAAATTGGTGGTTCTCAAAATGATTTTCCTGAACATCCAAGCCAATTCATAGCATCAATCTTTTGTAACAAATTAATTGATCATGAAATATTTGAAATAGATTGCATAAGAGGAACTTGTCAAATATGCAAGGATTTGGTTAAATTTCCTTTGAGACTTGAAGATACTAACATGACAAGGATGGTAAAATGTAAGAGTTACAAGTACATAAAGTCTGAAACAAAAGTTGGGAAAGAATCAACAAGGTTGAAATATGTAGAGGAGGAGATACTTGTCGCAACATTTATGGAGAATTTTTGTAAATTGATTCAACCATACATACATCATGTTTTTTTACTAAATGGCACTAGTACAAAAACAACAATATATGACCAAATAAACTACCAAAAATTGTAGATAAATGACCAAATTTGGTCACATGATCAGTGGTAGTTTATTGCCGATCATTTATCTCACGACCAAGTTTATGACTAAACTATTTTAATCATTTTTTTGATCGTTTATTTGGTTATATATTTGGTCGTTTATTTGGTCATTGATTTGATCATTGATTTGGTCATTTATTTGGTCGTTGATTTGGTCATTGATTTAGTCATTTATTTGGTCGTTTATTTGGTCGTTTATTTGATCGTTTATTTGGTCATTGATTTGATCATTTATTTAGTCCTTTATTTAGTCATTTATTTAATCATATATTTAGTCGATTATTTAGTCATTTATTTAATCATATATTTGGTCATATATTTTGTCATATTAGAGCACGATGGAATTGAACCACCATCCTCCTACTTGTAAAGTAGGTGCTCTTCCATTGAGCTAGTACCCTTTAAAGAATAATCTCATCATGTAATAATTTGACACCCTATCAATGTAAAACAGGTTAGACACATAAAGCATATATAAGAAAACCATTGATATTGAGTATTTTCTTTTAGAAGTTGAAATTTTGTAAAACAAAATCACACTCAAGAGTTGATTTCATAGAAAGAAAAACATACCATGATGCAATTAAATAAATGGTTGGATAATATTAGAAAATATAAGACCCTTGGACTAATTATTGTCTTTTGATTTTGCACACTAGACAACTCAAACAAAAGACTTTCAAAACACATGAATGGACAACTGGCAAGCAGAGATTAACTTGTTATTTTACTTAACTATTTGGAAAAGAGCATTAATAGTGTTGTTACAATGTAAAAATCACTCAAGGCAATGACCAAAACAATTTAAGAAGCAAGAGACTAAGCATTGTCATGGAGCTATGACAACTAATGAAGCTGTTGTTTCCAAACACTAAAGGGCATTCATGAAGAGCACATGAGAAATGACAACTCAAAAAAGGCATTCATGTTCCATAAGCAAGGCATGACTGTCATATGAGCAACAAAAGCTATCATGGCTGCTACAAATCACAAAGGTATAATGTCAAATAGTTTTTTTGTTCAATACAATTACAACACAAGGATACAATCGTACAATGTGATTTTTTGTAGGATTGAGTTGTATTGGGTTTATATGATCTTTCATCATGGCTATGGAATCTTATTTTGGGGACAGTGAAATGGAAGTTAGAAGTCACCATAAATTGCCACCATGGTCATTTTGGTCTTACTGGATTGGGGCAGAGCAGTAGTTGCATCAACTATTTCAGTTTATGTGTTTAGTATTAATGGAATTCATCAGTCAATCTCACACATTTGTATCTCGGGTACATATCCTCTGATTTCATTTATGCCCATGCTTCTATGTATCGTGGTCCATCCCTATATGTATATATATATTAATCCTTGCGTTCTGCATACATATTCACTTCATTCTTGTTGACTGGGATGTGATAACATTGTCACGTTATATGGATTCTAATTATTATTTGCAGTTGTGATTAAATGCCTGTATATTCTAAATTCATGTTATGTGCCCCAAACATAGCTCTGTGACTAAAGAATGATTCTAATGAAATATCAATACATATTTTAAATACCATATGGAACTGCAATTTATTCTAGACATCATTCCTAGCCTCAAGAAATCATTCCAGCACGTGGCAAATGCCTGAATGTTTCCAGCAATACAAAACAATTCTTAGAAACATCCATATGCTATAATTGTCATTTGATAACATGTACAATGACCACAACAACAATAAATTGAAAACCTTACTATGTTGCAAAATGGGAGCTGCATCCATTTATTTGATCAAAACTTGGAAATATTTAGCTATTTGACTGGGAATTTACGGAATGACAAAAGGATTGATAAGGACCTATGATGGTTTCATTTCAAAAAGTCATATTTGGTCTTCATTGTTCACTGTAAAAGCTTTAAACAAGGGACCTCTTTGCCCACTAGGCACTATTCTCACTCTCATAAGTGTGCTTCTTTCTGATGTATGTCATTTTGGTCTTCATTGTTCACTCTTGTTACATCTTTAATCCTAAAACAAAGCCAATTGGAAAGATCAGTAATTATGTATAGTAATTAGATTGTGATTGTCAGCTTTGTAATAGACTCCCAGGTGGCTCAATGCAACCAAGTACTTATAGGAGACTGCTAGAAGAAAATGATCCTCATGTATAGGGATTCTTATTGAATGCTAGCATGGAATCAGAGCCCTCAGCACAAAAATGTGACTCATTCAAACCATAACAAGAAGCCCACAAAAACAAGTGAGGTCATAAAGGTGTCACCATCTCGATGTTAAATAGAACCTCAAAATTCAAATGGGAAGTCTTATAGCAATACCATCCTGAGCCATCTGAGATGAGGCTACACAAAAAGCTATAACCTTTTTAAATTAGAGAAATAATAAACATAAAATATGAATAAGAAAGAGACAATCATGATTATAGATTCTGAACCTCCCGAATCTAGTTTATGGACCAAAACAACTGATAAAAAGAAATTGGGACCTTTATCTAGTCATTAATAACTATCAACAAAATAACACCTCTCAAATGAGGCTTAGCTAATTACTGAAAATGCATACCAACTTCTTGGTATATGACATCTATCTGCATTGTTAATGGCTGACAAAAATGCATAAGCACAAAGAAACTTTATCTAGTTGTAGATAAATATATACTAAATAACACATTTACACAGATGGTCCAATTATGCATATGATGGATATAATTAGTTACAAGTTAAAAAAGACTTACCTCTGCAACACTAATTTTGTCAGGTCGTGATGCGTCATAGCCTTCAAGTTCAAATCCATCACTAAGATTCATTTTTGCGGTGCGGACCTTTTAACATAGTATGTTAAACATGTTTAGTACAAAATCCCTACATCCCAAGAAAAAATGGGAGAATAATGGCAGCTATAGAAAAAAATTTAACAGTTGCATAGAAATTAAACACATACAAACAGATAATTTAAATATCCTCTCTAAAAAACTATCACATGCAACATCATTTTATCATTATTATGTACCTGGATCACCAATTACCTGAACAACTTCATCATTTTGTGAAGCAAATAAGGCAGGAAACTGGTGCTAAGATCATCAGGCAACCTGTAGCAGTTGCAACCGGAGCACTTTTTGTTCAATTCTAACATTACATAGACAAAATCATGAGCTATACTACATAGATTGGCTTCTCGTATAGATAAAACCTAAAAATTGCTTCCTACATCTTGTATAGCTTTATATATAGTCTTTCTTCAACTCTTCAAACTTATAACAATAGCAAAAGAATCACAATTACAAGAATAGAATCACTATACACATATACACACATTGCATGACTGAACCAAACTCAGTAGAATGAGCCTTTTCTCTTCATTGCTGAAAGATGTTTTTGCCACATTTGCATTTCCAAACCTCGAGATAATAGTCTGCTTCACCCCTTTTAACTGAAACACAAGTTGGCTTCTGGTGGTGCTGGTGACTAACAATTAAGATAACAGGCACACAAGGCCTGCACCCCTTGCATTTGTTTCTGCAATTTGGGGGTGCGGAGCCTGACAATACTGATGCCCCCATTACCTCACCTTTACTTCTATCGTTGCCCTCCATTTCCTTCAGCAATGTAATGAACACAGGTCAGTAGTTTCCTGGAATCCCAATATAATCTATAAAGAGATTGTCTTGAAATCAATAATGCACAAAAGGGCTTTTACTTCATTAGATTGAGAAGGTGCTTTAAAAAAAATTGTGAATTGAATTAATAGTAATGCAATACAGTTCAATAGTTTCCTGGAGTTCCAATATAATCTATAAAGAGATTGTCTTGAAATCAATAATGCACATAAGGGTGTTTCACTGACCATTAGATTAAGAAGGTTCTTTGAAACAAAATTCGTTAGTTGAGTTAATAGTAATGCAATACAGTTCAATAGTTCCTGGAGTCCCAATATGATCTATAAAGAGATTGTCTTGAAATCAATAATATGCATAAGAGTTTTTACTGTACATTAGATTAAGATTGAGAAATGCACACAAGGGTTTTTGTACATAAGGGTTTTTACTGTCCATTAGATTGAGAAGGTGCTTTAAAAGAAAATTTGTGAATTGAGTTGACATACCTTTCTCTGATGTTAGACATACCTTAGATGTGCTAATTATATTGTTACCTTTCATGAAATATGATCCAAATAAATATAACTAAATTCAAACTATTTTTCTTTTTCCAAGAAGCTCATACCAATTGAATAATGTAAACTTTCTCTGATGTAAGACATACCTTAGATGTGCTTCCCTTGGCATCTGCATTAAACCCACAAAAGAAATTCAATCATTTCAGTTTCTCTGTCAAACTATAGGACATATCAGCCAATAAAGAACTGTATTCTAGAATCATTACCTTCAACGCCCTATAAACAACATAAATAAAAATGACAATGCTTTTAAACTAATTACCTTCAAAGTTTAATAAGCTTAGAAGAAGAATCAACAAGGCCATCATCCTCAGAAGTCTGCACGCTTGGAATGCACACGATACAGATTCCATAAGGGCTTACTATCCTCAGAAAAGTTATGCTGCAGAGTTAAAATTTGACTTTGAATTAGGGTTTTAAAATTTACACCAATCCAAAAACACAGACATGATCAGAACTCAAATGCAATTCTATTCAATTCAGTCCAGATATTAAGTTTTGAAGGAGAAGCAATCAGCATGTCTATCTTTCTATCAGCATGTCTACCTTTCATAATGTACCCATCATAAATACTGGACAAAACTGTTTTCCACTCAACTAGCATTTATATAAAGTTTTCCACCCAATCAGCATGTGCATGTATATTTATGGAGAAAATGGTTTTCCATCCAATTAGTATGTATATATGCATATATATGTCGAAGAGCTCACAAAATTTTTATGGTATTTTATTCTTTTGGTGAAGTTGAAAGGTTCTTAAAGAGTCTATTGGGGATAAGTCTTGCTGAATGCAAAGGTCTCACATGAGAAAGGATGAGACCAAGATATATAGTACCCCAGACGAAATTGGCCGAATAGAGACCCCCTACTCCTTGGCTCAAATAACAACAGTTTAGAAATCTTTGACAGAATGGATACCCCTCATTATGTCAAAGAGCCCACAAAATGGTTTAAGGGCTAGAAGGTAAAATAAAAATGTTTCATATGATATGAGTATCTCTAATTAATATCTTTGAAATATGTCTTTTGACTTGAGAAAGTAGAAATTTCTGAACATAAACATAGATATACAGCTGCAGAAATCAAAAGTTCTGCACATGTCAGTTTCAGAAAAGCAAAAAGAGGATAAAATATGGGCTCACCAAAACCTGATCATATATTCATTGTTCTACATGGCATAAACTAAGAAACCATTTAAAAGAGGACGCTGCTTAACAAAATTTAGAGCACAAATCACAAAAAAAACTGCTGACTGATGACTTTTGTGTTTAAAAGAGTGTAGAACATGTTTGAGATATTTTCTTAACTACAACTCACTGATCCTTCCTCAGAGAAAGTCGATTGATGGGCCAGCTACAGAGTAAGAAACCTGCTATGAGATTAGCTGATATTTACACTATAAGATCAGAACAAACAGTACAGACATGGATTGACAGTGAAGATATCAATATGGAAGAGATAAAAAGGTATGAATTTATAAGAAACTAAAGTCTACAGAGCAGAACAGGACAGAACAGACAACTGGTCAACTCGAGGTTAGCTATTACAACACTCAATCCTGTTAACAAATTTGTGGGAATCATAAGCATAAGTACTATTTTAAGACATGAAATGCTATATTTAAATCTGTGTTGATTCCCAATACAATTTAGGAAGTTGGTGTAGTGGGCATTAGTCAATCCTGCTAATTGCTACCGTAAAGTTCATCATTCAGCTTAAACCACGAAGGCGTAGAATAACAATTTATGATGTCAGCTTTACATGGGTAGTCTAAAACATCTCGTAATTAACCATTTCCAACAACTTTTTGCTGACTGTCACCCATTCGCACACGACCAACGGACCCTATAGCATCTGTTACAAACACCTAAGGTGTTGTCAATAATTATGGTTGAGAAAAATGTATTAAGTTTTCCTATGCGCATGAATAGTTTTGAAGGAGTTTGTACCCAACTGAGTCTTCTTGGGCGTAAACACTAGTATTTTTTTAACATTCGACGTGGATAGAATATCCACTACATCTCATCATGTATTGAATATTGTATAACAAAATCAGGTGCATAAGTACGGATACTCATAATCTCTACTACCTATACCATTTCATATCACAACAGGTTTATATGGTAATGAAACAATATCATGTATGAAATATAAAGGTTAAATGATACTTTGGTCAAGATAGGTTACTGATTTGATTTGAATTTTTGCCTTGTTTTAATTTGTATTCAAGTTAGACATAATTATGACCAAAACTGAAGCATTTGCAGTAGCAAATCAGAATACATTAATTGTAAAAACTTGAAGTTTGTTCTGCTGGTATCCCTATATTAGTTCTGTAAACAGCAGATTATGAGTATCCAAGCGAACACCAGAGATTTACTAAGTCAATAGAAGGTAGCATAGAAAGCATTTGACAGAATTGTTTGGAAAGGATAAGCAACAAATTCTGAACACTAAGTCCATCAAGAATTAGAATTGTGGTGAGATTTTTGTTTCAGATAAGTAGGTTTTCTCTCGCACAATATGATAGTAAACAAAAATTTAAAATTATGATCCGTCTACAATAGTCTAAAAGGTGCTTCTATAATGGGAGGCAGATTCCCAATTTCTAGCCATGCAAACATGATTTGAAAAATATTGCTAGCTGCATATCTGTAAGCATATTAAGAACAATCCAAAAAGCAAGGTCTCAAAGAAGTGTACATTATAAGAGTAATTGCCAGTTCATTAAAATGTGGAGTTCTATGTTAAGGTCTGCTTACTACAGACAAGTCAAAGTACAGGGTTGTAAGCTACTTATACAGAGAGGAACTCATCCTGTGACTGTCTATTATCTCTAGAACAAAAGGAACTATCTTAATTCTGGATAGTAAACAATACAGTAGAAAGTCTATTGTACGAGACAACTAACTATCCCTTTGTTTTGAAACAATACCCTTATATCTTCCTCAAATGTAAATGAAGTAATGACCCAACCCACTCAATCTTCTAACAGAGAATAATCATGCAAATAGTTTAACCCACTGAGCTCCACACCTTTGAATCCACAAGACTAACTCCACTTCCAAATTTCTTCAAGCAGCAAGTTGTCCAAGTTGTCCAAAACACCTACAAACCCCATATGACTCCAAATAACTCCAAATATGCAAAGGACTTAACCCAGGGATAAATAAGGATCTTATAAGTTGTATATGGTATATTCAACTAGATTCAACCATCCAATTGGACAGACCCAACTTCCAATGCCCAATTCTTCCAATGCACCTTAGGAGACCTAATAGACTGTCTAGTAGCCCTGCAGCAGGATAAAAATCTAAATATCTTAAACTTTTCCCAAAGCATTTGACAAATTAATGGCATTTATGGACACCCTTTTTGAAGTATTAAAACATATAAAAAAATTTCATATGGTCATTTTGGACCAGTATTCCTGTTACTGATGCCCTGTTTTAATGCATGAAAAGGGCCAATTTAACAAAGCAACTCCTAGTAGAACTCACTCCCAGACCTTGTGACTTTCAACAGTCTTCATTCATGGAATAAAACCACCAAATCCACAAGCAATTCGTTCCAGACTTTCTAGAACCCCAAAATTCCAAATTACCCTCATTCAAACCCTCAAATCTAGGGTATCATCAATGTCACCATTCCCCAAGCTTCTAGATCAAATTGATTGATCCTACACCTTCACATAGACCATATTAGATGATCCAAATCACAAAATTGCCTCCTTGTTCAGGCCAAATCACCATTGCTATATTGTACCCATCAATTTCCTAGGGTTACATTCACTGTTCCGTGTCAGTAGTCAGTGCTAGCACTATTCCTGCAATTAGAAGATTAAATTTCTATTGTACATGTTAGAAGACACCCATACCATGAAGTTAGGGCCCTAAGATTTCATGGGATGGCCATATCTTTAAAGAGAACCTAGACTGTTGCAGAGAAATAACAAGTAAACAGCCTGTTAGTACATACATCAAAGCATTAAAGACAGATGAATTTTATCAGATGTTGTAGTTGCAACTGCCCTCATAGACATGTACGCAAAATGTGGAACCATTGACAAGGCATGTGAACTATTTGACATAATGCCTCAAAGAAATATGGTTTCATGGAATGTCATGATTGCGGGATATGCACAAAATGGGTTTGGTGAAAAGGCTCTAGAAACTTTCAAGCAAATGCCAATGGCAGGTGTAAAGCCAAACTCCTCAACCTTTGCCATCATCCTCTCTGCCTGTGCAAAAATGGGAGCTCTAGAACAGGGTATGGATATCCATCAAAGCATAAAGAAAAGAGAAATATTGTTAGATGTTGCAGTTGCAACTACCCTGGTTGACGTGTATGCAAAATGTGGAAACATTGACAAGGCATGTGAATTGTTTCACAGAATGCCTCAAAGAAATGTGGTCACATGGAATGCCATGATTGCAGGTTACACTCACAATGGATTTTTCAAAAAAGCTTTAGAAACTTTCAAGCAAATGCAATTGGCAGGTGTGAAGTCAAATTCCGCAACCTTTATCAGCATCCTTCATGCCTGTGCCAAAATGGGGTATGGATCATTTGGATCCTAGGTGCAATTATAAGCCTGGATACCAAGTTTGATCTATGGGTCTTTTTGTTTTGGCTTTAGGTCTTTGAGATAGTTTGATTCTTAGGAATCTTGTTGAAGGCCATTTGTGGCATTTCTTAGTTTAGACAGTTGTCGTGGTTAAACAGTTATAACATTTGGCAACATTTCCTTATCAAAATGGTTGCTTGCGGTGGTTGTAAGTATGGCATTATGGTTCATAACGTTTGGCATTACAGTTATGACCATTGCAAGTTTATTCAAAACATGAATGTATGTCATTCATGGGTGTTGGCGAGGGGGATGCAAGTTTGCTGTAGAGAATAATCAATAAAAGAACAGTTTTTTTCTGCACACCGTGACTGTGTTTTGATTTGTGTAAATGACTATGCATTTCATATAATAGTGACTATATTTTGTGATTTGGAGGTGACCGAGAGAGTGGACAGTGGATGGTGAACCAGTCTGACAATGTAAGAAAGTGTCTATCCTTGCAGAAAGTGTCTATCCTCGCATAGTGCTGGTTACAACATTTTATCTTTCCTTGAGAGTGTTAAGCGAGGCCAGGGCTTTCGTGGGTTCCTAGGCATTGAATCTGCAGGTGATAGATTTATGGATTCCTAACTTGTATGTCCACGGCGGGAACAACATGACCTGTTGGGAGATACAAGTTAGGATAGACTATGTAGAAATTCCAGTAGCAGAAAATCTGCAGTGACAGTCCATTGTATTTGCCAGCCAAACCTAGGTCAAGTGTCATGGTAGAATTTGACCTAGAAAGGAGGAGAACGTGTGGAAGAACAAAATCACAGGTGCTAATGTTTTGATCATTGACTGAAGTCGATCATTTGTGAAGTGTAGAGAAGTCTTGAGTGATTGAAGTGGTCTCACGAACCCAATGCCTTAGTGAATCTCTGTAAACCAAGCCCGACCTGGCCAGTTGGGACTGCGAACAAAGTAAAGGTAAGTCACTGTTGGAGTGGGATTTGTATTCAGTAAGTAGGATTTCTAAGAATGGAATAAAGAACGTTCCAAGTATTAATTTGTTTATCAATCACCTGTGAAGTTTGTGAGCAATCCACCAAAAACAAAGAAGAGAGGATTGGTATTTAGACTGTCCCAAATGCATTAAGACTGCTAGAGTGAGTAGCAGAGTTGGGAATGTGGTAGAAACCTTATAAGTTAGATCTGTGAGGAATTTACCTGTTGCTGTGTTGTGAACCATCCCACTGAAAGAAGTTGTTCCTACTGTTATCCATTTGTGAGTGTGGATCTGACACTCTCAAGGAAAGATAAAATGTTGTAACTAGCACTATGCGAGGATAGACACTTTCTTACATTGTCAGACTGGTTCACCATCCACTGTCCACTCTCTCGGTCACCTCCAAATCACAAAATACAGTCACTATTATATGAAATGCAGAGTCATTTACACAAATCAAAACACAGTCACGGTGTGTAGAAAACAACTGTTCTTTTATTGATTATTCTCTACAGCAAACTTGCGTCCCCCTCGCCAACACCCATGAATGACATACATTCATGTTTTGAATAAACTTGCAACGGTCATAACTATAACGCCAAACGTTATGAACCAGAATGCCATACTTACAACCACTGCAAGCAACCATTTTGATAAGGAAATGTTGCCAAATGTTATAACTGTTTAACCACAACAGCTGTCTAAACCGAGAAATGCCACAAATGGCCTTCAACAAGATTCCTAAGAATCAAACTATCTCAAAGACCTAAAGCCAAAACAAAAAAACCCATAGATCAAACTTGGTATCCAGACTTATAATTGCACCTAGGATCAAAATGATCTGACAGGGTATGGACATCCATCAAAGCATAAAAGATAGAGAAATATTGTCAGATGTTGTAGTTGCAACTGCCTTGTTAGATATGTATGCAAAATGTGGAAGCATAGATAAAGCATGTGAAGTGTTTGACAGAATGCCTCAAAGAAGTGTGATAACATGGAATGCCATGGTTGCAGGATATACTCAAATTGGATTTGTTGAAAAGGCTTTAGAAACTTTTAAGCAAATGCAATTTGCAGGTGTAAAGCCAAATTCTACAACCTTTTCCAGTATCCTCCCTGCCTATACCAAAATGGGAGCTTTGGAACAGGGTATGGACATCCATCAAAACATAACCGATAGTGGAATTTTGTCAGATGTTGTAGTTGCCACTGCCCTAGTTAACATGTATGCAAAATGTGGAAGCATAGACAAAGCACGTGACTTGTTTGACAAAATACCCCAAAGAAATGTGATCTCATGGAATGCGATGATCGAAGGATATGTGCAACAAGGATTTAGTGAAATGGCTTTAGAAACTTTCAAACAAATGCAATTGGTAGGTGTGAAGCCAAATTCCACAACATTTGCTAGCATCCTCCATGCCTATGCCCAAATGGGAGATATGGAACAGGGCATGTACATCCATCAAAGCATAAAGGATCAGAGAATTTTGTCAGATGTTGTAGTTACAACTGCCCTGGTTGACATGTATGGAAAATGTGGAAGCACAAACAAGGCATTTGAATTGTTTGACAAAATGCCTCAAAGAAATGTGGTTTCATGGACTGCATGATTGCAAGATATGTACAAAATGGATTATGATAAGATCCAGATATAAACCATGATGTTTTTTGCATATATGAATATATAATTCCCTTTAATCTTGTCTGGTCAACATATTGGTGATCTAATCTCAAGCAATCAGAGGTAGATGACCTCCAATTTCAAGAAACTAAAATTCCTTGTGAAGATGTTCACATGGAGATGGTTTTGTTAACCTGACTTATTTAGTATGAAATACTACTGGGATATGCATTGTGGGATTATTATACTAATAGATCTCCACCCTATAGTCTTATAGCCAAATAGAGTAGTTTTTTTAATGGTTGGACAAAGAATCAAAATTAAATTTCTTTACCTGGTATAGTACATTTTGGAATGAATTGGTATGAATGAGTATGTTTGACCCCTGATTGTCCATCATTTCCACCACTAACAAACTGATTTGTATCATTAGATGTATGATCATTGACATTTTCATGACAACTTATCATGTTTGCATTGGTCACACCAAATCTTGCAGCCCTTCAGTACCCTACATAATGGGTGAATCTCCATTCTTGTGAGCTGATTGGCATGTCTCATAATTGACCCTGAAACTTTTGGGAGAATGCATTGACATTGTTTAATAGAACTGTTGATTTGATGACTTGAAAAGTGTGTAAAGCATTATATTTTGGGTGAGCTGAATACTCTTTCACTTGAGTTGCATTGGACTTTGCATGAGACCTTATGATTACATTCTCTTCTTCTTCAAGGATCATTTGCAAAGAATTTTCCTAAGGATTTAAGTTTGATTCTAGGGTTTTAATCTGAGTATTGTGGGCGATGTTCAGAGATAACCAGTGTGATTCATTTGTATACATCTTAATAGTTTCAGATCTTTCTGACCTTAGCGTGAAATAAAGTATATTTTCTTTTGGTCTAATGATATTTTTGGATATGTTGCAGAACATCTTGTTCATTTTCTGTTCATATTTGTGATTGTTTGGTTTCCCTGACTCCAACAATACCTTCATCCCTTTTTCTTCTATTGTAATTTTCTAAAGATATTTAAGATAGTTAAATCATCCAGCTAAAATATATCTTTGGATAGGAACATATCTTTTCTTTCCCATACCTGTAGTTCTAGTTTACAAAATTCTATAAAGTACCAAAGGATGGCATTCCACTAACTGTTATATGTAAAAAAATTAATGTTTTTCTGGCATGCCATAGCTCTTATGTCTTCTCACATTCCATTTCTCTGCTATTATACTACAGACTGGATTGTATTTGTGTTTGGTTGTTCAAAAGTTTGTTATCAACCTCTTGTAGAGAAGAATCAATAGCCCATTAATGAGGTAGAGAACATTGCATGGCAAGGGGTGCATTTTGTATAGACGACGTAGGGAGAAACTTACACACATCTTCATTCTGGGTGCATTTTCTGGTATAGAGAGGGGACTGTGTATAGTGTAGACTGCATTTGAGTCATTAAATTTATAAGTGCAATGGTTACTTGATGCTAACACAGAATATTGCCTCTGGTGCAATTTGTATTTAGAAGATTAAACTTGGATGCAAAAGATTTTCTTATGCATCACTTTCGTGGTTCTTTCTCTTTGCATTTAAAGAAAAATGTACCACACTTTCCATCAACACATTTATAAATATTTATGGAAAATCTGTATGTACCCTCCCATAATGCATTCAGGACATCTCTGAATGCATACATTCTTCCTAATATCGAAAATTTTAGAGCAAGTAGAAAGATAATTCATTTCTACCTTGTTTAGTTCAAGTGTAAGTAAAAATTTGATCTAATCTAACTTATAAGTTTCCCTAAATATGGAATGAAAGAGGGAGAAGTACAGGCCTAGTTGCTAATACAAGGGATCATTCTCATAGCTGATGGGGTGTTTCCCCACCACCCCTTCAGATTCCTTGGACCTATTCTTGTTATAAATTGTTGGGGTCCTAAACGATCTCCCAGCTAGATGGTCATTCTTTGCTGAGATCCAATCTCTATTGATATAAAAATTGTCTACTTTGTCTGCTCAACATCAAAACAATGTACAGTTTTTATAGGATTTGGTATAAAACTGTTTCATTTGTCTCCTCAAAATAAAAGAAAGCATAATTTAAAAATTACCAATTTTTGCATAGGTTTTAGATAGGCATTGAAATGAAGATGATTGATTTCTATCCTTGATTTTTAAAAAATATGGTTGTGAATTATTTTCCTGTCTTGTAAATTGGAACACTAACTTAAAAAATGTGATTTCCCATTTACATTATTTGTTAATGCTCCAAGGAAGATGCACCCTCAAACAGATTTTTGCCCCTGCTTTCAATAAGTGTGCTACGTGCCCTTTCACAAGTCTCCACACAACCCTACCTATTTCATGTTTCATGCTCTGGTTCTGTGCCAGTTAATTTGAGGCAAAACCTCTATTATACAACAACAACACACCTCTCTAAGGAAAACATAAAAACTTTTTCTATGAAAAATAAACACAATCTTTTTGAAGTCAAACTTGAACTCAAGGATGTTTTGGTTCTACTATCTAATTTTAGTCCTCAAATGCAAACAGATGTTGATTTTATTCAAATTGAATGGAATGGCTCATGGCCACCAATTTTTTATCTTTCTTATTAGTATGGAGCATGTGCAATGGGGAGGAAGCAAAAAAAGTTATTGTACAAATGCAATTTGTTTCTATGGAGATGGGACCTTTTGGCAAAATCTGTGTAGTGTACTCTGGGCAGACTACTCTCTGACATCAATTTCTTATAGCTCAGATCCAAAGTCCTATGTAGTTTGATGTTTGCAACTTGCAGGTAGATTGATGGAACCTTCAATGTAGTTCTCATTCTCTATTCTGTATTGATTATAACTAGTTCTTATATTTGGATTTATAAATATATTTTCCCATTACATGAGTCCTTGACTGTGTCACCATTGGATTAAGATGCATTTGAATAAAATGGCTTGTCTATAATGACCTGCAAGAACATTAATATTCTATCTCAACTAGGTTTATTACCTCTTCTGAGTTGATACATACTATAGATTTATGCATGTTTGTGTCTGATTTCTATTTTTCCAATACCATTTCAGCAGATTTTTAGCAATTGCCAAGCTACCCTCCCACCGAGCAGGAACTATGTTGCACTGCAGCCCTTGTTTCAAAATGGGCCAATTCTTTCAAGTCCTATATTTCAATGAAGAATCAATAGAAATAATTCCTTAAAGTATTGAATTAAAATCAACTGTGCTTTTCTGTTATAGCTACAAATTTTTATGAAATTCACATGGAATATTGAACACTAGATCACAAATATCTCAGATTAATTTTGTCTGGAAAAGTTTGATGACTCGTATTATTTTCCTAAACAATATTTCTCATCTGTCAAAAAAGTACTAACTGCAACAGTAAATCGAGATATTAGGGTTTCAAGGAGATTTTAGAACTTACCGTATATGCATTTTCTCACCATTGAGATGTTGTACACAAAAATTTCTTAGACTTGAGATATCTTGTATAAGCATAGCCATGGAGATTAGCAGTCGATAGCTGGTGCAGTTAGGAGAGCATTCTAGGAGGACGAATGCCTGCCACGAGAGTTGCTGGAATGAAGCACAAAGAAGGCTTCAAAATGGGCTTTTTAGGAGAAAAAGCTCCAGAAAACTGAATTCTCATTGTGTTTGGTCATCTGCGTGAAAAAAATAGGGATGGTCTCCATCATATAAATTCTTGCGGCATCCCTGGACACTTGCGAAGGAGTAATTTTCCCATCCCATGGCCACACAATGCGAGGTTGTTGTCCATGAGCCTGGATTGGGGTTTTCTTCCATAGGAGTCAAATCTGACCTTCAAAAAGTTTGGACGGAATTGACTGTTGCGATAATCAGAGGGAAAATGATTGAAGTTCCCTCCAATATTTTAACACCAAAAATCAATTGGATAAAATTCCCTCCCAATGTATACCTAATGAGCGGAATTAAGGGTTTTACATATTTTATGAAAAAAATGTTGAATGTTGTTAACTATATTTTTAATAATTATTAATATTTTTAAATATAAATTATTAATTATTAATATTTTTATTATATTTTTATTATTTTTTAATTTTTAAATGGTCATTTATCTTTAATTTTTTTATTTCACTTTATTTAAATATTTGTATATGCTTCTAAATGGCTATTTGTTTTTATTTTTTTTAACTTCACTCTACTTAAAAATTTATAAAGCATTCTTGATACTTTTGAGTCGTAGTAGCTCTTTTCAATTAATAAGTAGGATATATTAAAGATAAATGACTATTAGAAACATATACAAATGTATTTTTTAGACATTAAGTTTCTATAATCCATGTTAATTGAATCTAATTGCCTCTAGAAATAACCACTTGACCTTTTGAAATGGAAGTGCAGTCAAGAGAGCCCTCAAAATGCAACTCGATTGTTCAAATCATATTTTATTAGTGAAATTGACCACAATTTCTCTTCAATATATATCTTAAAAGATAGACCTATTTTTCTTTATAAATTTAATGTTCTTTCACAAAACTATTTCTATTCGCTACCCTTGTCAAAATATTTAGCGTTAACTATCTCTTGTTACACAGATATTAACAGTCATAATCTACAGAGTGAGATTTAAATAAAGACAAGAAAACAAAGCTATGACAATCTATTTAAAAACTATACATCAATAGAAATTATCTTAAATGGTTTTTGGTAGATCTTGTAGACCAACTTGCCCCGAGGATGTTAAAAGTTGTCTCACGTTTATTTCTTTGGTCTTTAACTTCTTTTATTTAACTTAATTCTTCAGTGTGTCCTTGACACTTAGTGTGGCATTTAAAAGAATCTATACACATATAAACTACAAATCCAGTTTAGGGTTTCTGTTTCAACACGGTTAGGTTAGAGATCTCGAGATTGAAGTACTATACCTGTTAATCCTTATAATTACATTTATTTAAAATGTTCCATTAACATTTCTTTTGGAATTTCAAATAGGCTACAGTCAATAAAAATATAGAAAGAGAGCATCTTTTAATTAGTAATGTATTAAACATTAAAAAATACATTACAATAAATATATTTAATATTTAAAAAATTGCTAATTATAATCTATATTTTCTATTAATTTTATTTTTTAATTTGTTTTCAAATGCTACTCTTGGATAATGTCCTTTGGTAAAACAACTTGGTCTTTCTCATATGGTTCAAAAACAACTATTGGAGTGCGCTTATATGTTTTAGAGTATAGCATAATTTTCTGAATAATTTTATAGTTTCCACTAACAAATTCACATAGTTTTATCTAAAAATGAGATATCAATATCATGTAGTATAGAAATTATATGACTCTAATATTTTTTTAATTGAACATGGCTTGTTTGAAAAGGTCCCTTATAAAACTTTTCTAATCAATGATCTTGATAAAAAAATTGTATCCTAAGATCGAGACACATTATTTTGTATAAATGTGATACAAAATTGATTATCATATTACAATTCAACTAATATGTGATTGTTTTAATGATTTATTATCAACTATGACTAAAGTAATCAATGTATGAAGTTATTTTACAAAAATTTTAGTCACATAAACAAAATAATGAAACATCTAAAAATTTATTGCCCAAATTTTATAAAAGTTATTTTACAAAAACAATGAAATATCTAAAAATTATAGAGCACATAGAATAGTTAATGTGAAATGCAACAATAAGTCTATTGGTGAACAGAATATTAGAGCACACAGAATAATGTTCGCATAATAAGTCTATTGGCGAACACACATTATTGTTGAAATGCAACTTCTAAGAATATAAGTATATGATATTATCCAATGTTAATGTGTAAGGGAGTATTAATCATTCATTTAGTCATTTTTATTATTAGGGTGACTAATTATTTAGTCATTTGTTTGGTCATTTATTTAGTCATTTATTTAGTCATTTTACCTAATGACCAAATTGGTCATTTATTTAGTCATTTTACCCGATGACCAAATTGTTCATTTATTTAGTCATTTTAGTTGTGATTTTACCTTATGACCAAATTGGTCATTTATTTAGTCATTTAATAGGTAGAACATGATCAGTTTTAGTCATGTGACTAAAAGTTTTAGTCACCTGGTCATTTAT